>JAYKKI010000010.1:4217500-4535000 GCA_039881145.1 Druceiella hillmani | reverse complement strand
TTTTCCCTACTCATATTCTACTCCTAGTCTTTTATTTTGTCGGTGGTTGCAGTACATCAACACCATTACTAGTTATTGTCAGCTCGATAAATTCGCAAGTGGACGATAAAATCAACGTAAGTAATTTGGCCAGGACAGTGGACAAAGTTCGAATTGATTTTTGAGTGTTAGCCATTGAAATGTGTGCGAAATAATTTATTATACTACTGTGTCATATTTTAATATCGTCAAGTGATTTCTGAAAATAATGTCTGTACCTGACAGACGGAAATACGGGTGAATAAACTTTATAAAGTTTCTTTATTTTCTTTTGAGGGCGGGAAACATAAAAAAAGTAATAATTGAATTGAACACTTAAAATGTGCTCCACCCACCGCTTTCTCGAATATCTAATTTGATGGGACATTTAAAATAAATAAGAATAGTAATAACGGCTGATATTTTTATTAAGCAAACACACACACGTGTGTGTATATTTATATACACACATATGTATGCATATATATATATATATTTATATATATATATATATATATATATATAAATATATATATATGTATATATATATATATATATATATATATATATATATACACATATATTTATATCTTGTTTTCTACCAATCATATTTAAATTATTAGTCTCCCATTAAACATTTTTATGTAGAAATCATCGAATGAAAGATTATAATATGATTTAAAAATCAAACTTTTACAAGAAAAAGGACTCTCAGGTATTGATACATATAAATTCTTAAACAGCAGTCCCTTTTCATAAAGGACTTTAAAATTCTTAGAAATGAGTTATTAAACTCTCATTTTTCTTCTACGTCGATATAATATTTATATATTTGGAAGACCTGTTACCAGTACCTTCGTCTCTTCGTTTTTCGTGTTTGCGTGTTTGTTCATGCATTTAAGAAGACAAATGTAATATTTTATTATCATAAAAGGTGCGTCCAAAAATGGTTTGTCTATAAAATGCGTATCGAAGATAAAGAATGTGTATTAATTTTTAATACATGGTTCAAGTTGACATATCCTGAATTATAAATCCAACATTTAAAAAAATACAAAGATCATTAAAGATATAATTGTATACACCAAAATAGAATGTTTGGCAATTGAATCAAACACAACCAATTCAATGAGGGAAGGAAGCTTACCGAGGATAATTACTTGAGGTTGCGCTAAGGTAGATTCATCCGTTAAATATTGGAATATCACAATACACCCTTAGTTAAAAGACTTGGTAATATAACAGATGTTATTTAAAAACCTTATCACATATTTGGTAATCGTTCTGTTTGTTTTACTTTTGTACCGCAGATATGCGTAATAGTGAGAATTTAGTAACCGAATTAAAAATGTGTGGTATTTTCCACAAAATAACTGATATAGCCCGTAGATTATTTTTTACATTTTTATAGTTTAATTGACAACAAAACAAATGATTTAGCAGAGAGTTTTAATTCGAGCGTTGCCTAATATATAAGGGGAAAGAGATTTAACTTTTCTCTCCGAGGTGTGTACGGTGAGCATAAGGCTCTGCAGCTTTTTTAGTGTCTCATAATAAAGGCTGTTTTCAATAGTTTGTGCATAAATTTACTTTAAAAATAGACGATTGTTCTTAAATAAAGAAAGCAGAACCATTTTGTAAAAGTTCCAATGATATTATAAATTTTATAAGGATTAAAATACAAGCCCCTTATCAAGAGACTATGGGCTATAATGAGAGATGATGGGCTATAATGATTTTGAGAGCTCTCAAAAGCTGGATATGATTGACGAAGTTAACGAAGAAGTTTTTGATAGAAATTGTATTGACCCCTGAATGGCGATATAATCTGTCTACCCCAATACAATCCAACAAAGTGCTAGCCCACTTTGGTTAGGGCGTAGGCGAAAGTTATTAACAGCTTCTTGATACGCCAAAGTGTGTAAGACAAGTGTAAATATGAATTGCGCTTCATTACACAGACTTTATACACGAATGATTTGAACTATGCGCCATCAATAAAACATAAAAAAAAAATTAATACGCTGCACTTAGAGAATTAGCAACACTATTACATATTAGTATTTGGCAGTGTGGTTTATTAATTGACAATGATTTTATTTTCGAGGAGCCACAGCAGACGGTCAATATACAGACAGTACTGTAAAAATTAAGTGCTCATTATCTAGCTTTAATTTGCACCCAGATAAATCTATATAAAGAAAAAAATAATTCTGGAAACACGAGTGTAGTAAAATGTATACCAATAAATCCCTATCCCTAGTTTTATCAAATAAAAGGTCAGATTCGTATCACTGGCCATAACGTCTGCCTGTTTGCTGTCTGAACTAGTACTGAACTGGTATGATTAGTGATTTTTGTCACAACTGTATGCTCCCAGAATAGGTGGATAATCGATTATGGAGGTCAATGAAGTTAAGAGATCATTCATTAGGTTTCATTAGTGCTAAGATTTTGAATGCGAGAAAGTAAAAGTGATCAGATTAAAAGTTTGTTCTGTGAGGCGAATACACTTTAATTTAAGACAATTTTCCAATTAATTCCAAATTTAATATTTGGTTACTTAAACTATTATTTTATTCTCTAAATCATGTAAGAATGCTATTATGACTTTTAAAGCGCGTTAAGGTTTTGTCTTCATTTATGATAGACTAAATCTCAAAGATATATAATCTGAAAAAGGACACTTGATTAAGGTATTTGAAAAGAAAATTTATAAATAAATCAAACATTTCATACACTATGCCACTCTCAAGCCAACGCAGATGCAAATGATGTATAGCGGCAAGAGACGCAAGCAGTTGTAAATGAAATTTTAAAAATTAAAAATAAAAAGCTACATGCTTAATTTGAAAGAAGTAGGAATTTTTGAAAATATTTCTGAAATTTTGTAAGCCTATTTAGTTAGTAGTAATTTCAAAAATATACAGGAAATATTTAGAAAAGTTCTTCATAAAGAACATTATGTCGGATGTTACAGACAACACAAATGAATGATTGTCGCTTTTATGTGATTGTAGTGAGAATTTACCTAATTATGAAATTTGGTGATATTCTTTCTGGATTTGAACGTTTATGTTCTTATTCGCAGTAAATATTTGTTATGGTAGCAACTTTACGAAAAAATTTTAAGCGACAAATATATGTATAACCATTTACTACGCAATTAATAAAACAAAAATATTCCCATACAACATACACATTCATATATTCATGCACATTATTTGTTACCCATATGATATCAATTATATCATTTGGTCTAATCTCTCTGCAGGGCTGTTGAATTTTTATAGTAATATGTTCGTACGAGCTACTTTAAAACAATAAACTTTTATACCACAACATTTTATATACTTGTGACTAGGACATTTTCAGAGTGCCAAAGAGTAGTGTATTGAAAAATACATTACTCTTATGGTTACAAAAAACTAGAGAGTACCAAGACTTTACAAGACACATACACAAATTAGAGGCGGGCCTCATTCTCAACCATTCCATGGCCTCCATAATATCTCAAGTGTTCATAATGATAGAACAATTGGCAAAGCAGTAGAATACCGAACCAGAGATCTAAGAAAAATAATTCCAATTTCCAAGAAAAACACAGTGTCAGTCTATGATTTGAGCTACTCGAAGGATAGATAGTTGATTCTTTTCGAATCTCACATTTAATATATTTCACATTTAATAATTTTGTACATTTTCCTAAAAATAGACCCATGAAACAAATAAATATACATAGGTGTTTTATGTACAAAATATTGGGGAAAGAATATTTCCAAAACATTGATTGAACAGAAAAAACAATCAAGTGTGATTCTTGGTCGCTCTACGAGAATTACCTAAGTACATTATTTGAAGTCAAATACACTGTGATATTGTAGATACATGTTTTTTTATTCCTTTAAAAAATGCGATTATAAAAATAATTCTAAAAGGTAAATAATGATTACACTTTCAAATTATTTTTCCTTGCTTTATTACAATAAAACTTTGGTCTTACTAATCGAATAGGGAAAAAAACACTATTGCGTGTGACCTAATTCATCAACCTAAAATTATGATATAAATATAAAATATCTTCATTTAAAACGAATTTTTGTAAAGCGTTATTCTACAACCAAAATATTCAAAAATATTTAGGTGAAAAGAATTATTTAAAATACCTATCGACCAATTATCAATTGAGTTTTAACCCAAATGACAAAATATTTTTTAATACAGAATACTATTAAGGTAACACATGTTCCAGTCAACATTCTTCCAAGCAATCAAGTCTAATTACTAGAACATCGATAGGCCAAACCAAATTAAATTTCTAAAACAAATGGTTTAAATACGTGGCATGAAGTCAGGCGTAGGTTGTGGGAAAAGACATGTACATCCTTGTCGAACACGAACCGGATGTGACGTTAATTTAGTGCGGAAGTAAGAACGGACAAGTTAATCTAATCGTCTGTGACCTTTTCTCGGTTTCGTATCTAATTGCTTGGGTTTGCACAAGCGTTGTACGTTTATTTTTCAGCTTTGCTTTGCGTTTTTTGCGAATGTTACATAAGTTGGATTGTCCTTTAAGGCGAAAACGTGGAATGGCTCTTTGCAAAATACCAGATATGGTTTCTTACATTATTGAAAAAATATTTCAACGTAACTAATTAGGTACGTACGATTTAATTACTTTTAAAATATAAATAGATTGTTAATAAACCAATGCTACCGGACTTTAATTAAACACATGTAAACCTCATGATTAGTAATGAATATATAATTTAAAGTCGGAACGATTCATCTGATATTACATTTTTGGTTCTATTACATGTTCGCTGTAAATAAATTAAGTAAAATAATAATTGATATGTAGGAAGGTTTTTACATGGAGTAATCGACTACAGTTATGAAAAGTAAAAAAAGTTAATTAAGTTCAGTTAACACGTGAACGTTCTTGAAAATAATTATAATATATGATAATGGTAGTTCCAATGGCAATTAGTTGCCTATATTTAATATCGTGATCATAGAATATTGATTCACGATTTATTTTTGAAATAGGTATTTTCTTTTATTAAGGAATTTCCTCTTCAAAGATACAACACAAACAAATAAATATTAATATAAACGCATTTATATCACATACAAATGACTTCATTCGATTGTTTCTCAATATTTTTGACTTGTCTTAGCTAAGAAGTTAAAATTATCATAATAAAACTCGTAATGACTTATCATATGACAGAAATGAACAAGATTCTAGAGAAACGACAATTTATTCCACCAGTTAACATCTTGAGTTAGTAACACTGATCTTCTATGTTTACTATCTCACAGTGAAGATAAGACATTGTCAAATATTGATGGAAAATGTAGACCTACCCATATACTTAGTCTCTCTCTATACGAACGTTTTCACAATAATAAAAACAAACCTCATGCAAGTTAACAATAATAAAAACACTTCTGGCGAATTACCATATGATTGACGTTAAAAAAAGTGAAACGTCAAAATGTCACTTGGTCGAATAAAACATCGTTTCACTGTTTGACATTTTGACGGTATAATATATATTTTGATAAATATTTTGTAGACGGTATTCCGTAGAAAGTTATAGGTTATACGTCTTATGTTCTGCATGTTCATTTTATTTAATTGGTATATTAATTATTTTATTTCAGGTACATTTTTACTCTTAACGTAAAATTATCGTATGTAAAATTAAATGACCGAGTATATACGAGATATTAAATTTCTTACAAATGTTCAGCTGTTTAATTTTTGTCAATTAATTCAAATGAAATGCCTTTTGCCATTCCACTCTACACTGTAAAGAAATATTACTTTAATTTTTTTTTTTTGAAGTTTAATAAGTCCACGACATTATGGATAAATAGGGCGCTTTGTTAGAGATTATTACAAATCTATGACGATTTGAAAAAATAAGCAAAGCTTCAGAAGGCTAAATTTGAAGAAAGGTCGGTAATAAAAATCTGAAAATAGTTTTGATACACTCCAAATAGTTAGTTGACTGCCTAACTTGGCCTAATACTCTAGTATATTCTTAATACTCTAGTATATTCTTAATACTCTAGTATATTCTTAATACTCTAGTATATTCCTGACGACTATACATTTTGATTGACCTTTCCCGAGGCGAGATCAACCAACTGCTTGCTTCAGTTTTAGAGCAAAAATAATATTTTGGTACAGTAATATACATTCTAAAAAAAAATTATAAAACAAACTCACCCATTCTGCTCTTAACTTATTCAGCTGAAATAAAATCGCTCTTTCATGATGAAATATGTTTTGGTTCTTGAAAAACTAAAGGTAAGGAACATATAACGTGATCTATATATAAACAAGTTAATGTAAGAAGTACTGAGTAAATATTGATTTAAATAAGCTACACTATTAGGCTAATTGTAAATGAGTACGTACGCACATTTTATAGTATTAATAGTCTATAAAAATTGTTTAGCTAAAATAGGGATTCACGCATATCTTCAACTAGAAAATTATAACAAAATCAGTGACCAGAAGTAATGTATTTACTATGAACTTGTGAAACCAATTTTTCAATTTAAACGTATATTTTGTATAAGAGATTGCTAATGAGTATGGATGGAAAAAATTAGTTTTTTCTTATTCAAAAATGTTACTTTTTGAAAATAAATTTAATTTAGAGTACATTGTCAATTTTATTTTTCTTTTATTCTGCGTAAAAACTACATCACAGATTGCCAAATTTCAGTGATATTTAAAAATTTATATATAGTGATGCTCTTGTGAATTATTAGTTTTGTTTAACAATCATTTAATAAAGTTAAATATATTAAACATTAAGCTTTACATAGTATTATACATCCAGTTAAGTAGATACTCCGATACCAGGCATAATTTATATCAATGGAACCTAGTTATTAGACATATTAGCGTAGGGACAAGTGTGGCGTTACAAGTGTAGCCTTTTATGATATGTAAAATATAGAATTGTTTCCCTTAAAATTATTTTATCATTAAAATTATTTTATCAGTCTATCATTCATATTATTTTTATTACCATAATAGTATATTTTGGTATACATGGATAGTGTTGATTTAAATTAAATAAAAGTTCATTTTTCATTAAACTTAGACTGAAGAAGCCGCGTAGATTTACAAAGATATACTAAGAAGTAATGAACACATATTTCCACGCTTCGAGCATTGGTAGGTTCATTGCTATTAAAATAAATGAATCTACGCTATTGGAAATCATTTTCCCTTGAAATTCAAGTCAATATCTGACTTAATAAATTTATTTACTTAAATGTAATTACGGATGTGTTAAAATTGTTCACATGTGCGTTTTAGCAACAATAAGACAGCTAATTACCTTGTAATAAGTAACTATATTTCTAGTTATTATGGATAAAATACACATTTGATATCACTTGTTTCTACATGTATTATTAGGAGTTTCAGGTTCGATTATGGGGTTGCAGAAAGCAATAAGATTTGAAGATGGAGAGTATTCTAAAAAAACTAATTTCATAAAATATTTCCATGTAACAACTGGATCCATTTCAGAAGTAAAATATATCTTTTAAATGTAAAAAAGTGGAAACGTGGCATGTTAAGGAAAAAAATATTTAAAAAAGCAAAATGGAAATTAGAAAAATATTTTAATCAGATACTAGATATCATTTGATCTCATTTGGGCTCCAGATAATTTAACTGGTATTTGATTTTCTTCGCACTAAAAGGTGTAAAATAAAATAATAAAAGAAACGGATTAGAAATCCCGCACATTACGCAACTTGATCGCGTATACCTACGATATTAATCAAAAAACTTAGCGATAGCTATATACTAAAGGCCTGTAATATAAAGAAGAATATTATGTATTTTATTTCTACAAAATATTGAATGACATAATATTAATTTTATAAGCACTAACCTCCGTGAAGTAACTTTTATTTAAATTTTAAAGGAAGTGTTTAATTCACAAATTTTGAAGTAGAAATCACAACGAAAATAATTTTTTGAAGGACAAATATAATACACGAACCCTTTAGAGGAATTTCCCTACTTTATTTAATGAAATGACATGATTTTAGCTAAAATATCTCTCGATCGCTAAAATTCTTGACTTATTCCTGGCACTTAGTTATATCTATAATTAATGCCTTTTCCTTTCTAATTTTTGCTTAATAGGAAAAGGAATTCCAACGCAGGAAATTCATCTTAACATGGATTAGGTATTTAAATTTGTAAAACCGAAATTTTAGTTTTGAAAGTAAATTAACAAAATAATAATTTATTACACAAGAAATAAATGAAATGATTATGTGTTCGGCTAAATTAAAAAAAAATGGATTTTATTAAATTTTAATATAAAAGTTTTCTCCCATAATTTTTAAAATGCTTGTCATATAATTTTCAAAGTGCTTTTATTGTTTCATCATTAATTTTGTACCAATATATATCAGTGTCAGAAATATTTAAAGTAATGCATGTTATCAAGTATTTTACGATATTAATTTTACGCAAGATAGGGCAAAAAGAAAGGTACATACAAAATGTCACACTCGTAAATAAAACTTATATCGGCATGAAAAATTAAGTAACTTTAATAATTCATTTTAAATAGTCAAAATGTCTATGATTATATTGTGGATTTAATGTCTCAATTGATTTCCATTGCTCAGAAAAGTTTGCAATGAAATTAAACAATATTTAAAATTAAGTTTGGTCGAAATTAAAAATGATTTCGAAAAGTTAATGTACTTATCTAGTTTATCAGGTTTATAATTTTATATCCTATTATGGGTCCAATTTATAGATAATTGATTATATTTTCTTCTTATTCTTAAAATGAATAAAAATGTTTATAATGCAAGTAGCTTGACATAGGTGAGCAAATTTTAGAATGGGGAGAAATCTACCTAATATTAATTTATTTTGTTTATATACATTCATCGATACATTAGAGATAACCTATTCGTAACTAAAAGCAATTAAAAGTTTAACAGTTGAAACAAAAGAAGGCCCGAGATTTACACCCTGGCTCACTCCCAATCGTGTAAAGTAACGTTTTAATTTTGCCTATTCGTACATATTGCTTTTTATTCGCAAAATACGAAAAGAATAATCGTAAAAGTGGATCAGAAAACTTCGTATCATCGGAACGATTTAATAACATATCGTTATCTGCACGATCGAAAGCTTTTTGGTAGTCAACATTATAAGCGACATATTCAGGGATATATGCACAGTTGTGACCAATGAAGGTCCGACTCTAAATCCATGCTGCGCATCACAAATTTGACCTCTATTGCCAGAATAGATGTTGCAATGTAAAACATAGTCAAATAATTTAGCAGGTGCAGAGAGTGTAGCAATAGTTCTGGAATTATCTACGTCTGACCCCGTTCCACCCTTACGTAACGGTATTACCTGGCTAACTTTCCAGCGCAAGCGATAGATGCCGGTTGTTACCGACGTTTTAAACACGTGTTTCAAAAGTTACGTAAAAATATCGGCACGAGCTTCAAAAATGTACCCGGGTCCGATCGATTTTCAGCTTTGAGAAAGTAAGTTGAATATCACTATCGGCGATATATGTGACATCAAGTTCGCTCTGCCAAGGTAGCAAGAAACCGTCTACTATGTTCGAACTCTACACAACCGGGAAAGCCTAGCGAAAGCTTCGCCCGCCCTTAGACCACGAACAATCACGTCATAGCAAGAAGCAACGTCACTGGCAGATTTATTCCATTATACAGTATTGGAACTATGATATTTATAGCAATACTGGCATATTGTAATTATTCCGTTATTTATTATTTCTATTTAGATTATACTCATTTGTATTAAGAAACGTGGAAAGTTGTGTGCTAATATTAAATAATTAGAACGATGTTAATATTGCGTTCTATGCGATACCTGGGTAGACGTTTTGGGGAATTTATGATGTTTGCAAAACTATATTGATTTACAATTTGTCCAATCTTATATAACTGATGAACGAAATAAACTGCCAGTTTTAGGGAACATATCTCGAAAGATCGTGTAGATTCGTGTAGGTATAATTATAATTTATTCAATATTAGAGAAGATCACAAATCGAAATAGATACGTTAGATTATTAGCAAAATGCAACCTCTATTTTACTTAACTTCATACGATTTTCTTATCTACAATCAATTACATGTTTTTTTCATTACGACGATGTTTTTCGGTACATTTGTCTGTCTCTTAAAACCCTTTTCTCGTCCAAAAGTCGGTATCGAATTTTATAAAATTTTGCTTTTTCCTTGACACAAACTTTAGTCTGAATGAGGGATTCAGTCAAACTCAATATATTTCTTAGTACAGTATTTAACTTGGGTCTTGTACCTAATTTCCAAGAAATAAATGAATTATTTTTAAGAACGTATGGTCCATAAAAAATATAATGAACCAACACATAAATATAAACACTAGAAAGTGGCAGTACACGAGAGCATTGATGAGTTGATATCCATTATGGAACTTATTTCTGTTATCAAATATGAGGTCGTACGTAAATAACTGACTACATTTCTAAAGTCTAGTGGTATAATATCTCCGCACTTCAACCAGGATACTGTTTCCAATGATCTCGTTTATTGTTTGAGCGCAGTCATTTATAATTTCAATAGAAGACTAATGTGATAAATATGAAACTTACTGCCGATAGACCAAAATAATTACTGCTGTGCGAAGTGAGTTTTCCACTATATCTACTCAAATCCATCTTCATTACCTCCAAACGGGTTCTATTCTGAATAACACAAACATTTTTAAAGAAACAAATAGTAGAAAATGAAACCAAAATAATGAAATTAAAGTGTATTTCCACAGCAGAGAGAATGTATAAAAATAATTATTGTGGTGAAACAGATATGCCGTGTTTAAAGTGCAATCTTATTAACTAGTGCGATCTTATTAATTAGTGTATCTTATTAATTATGATTGATTACCTAAAATTTTATATTAAATTTCTTTTAAACATTATTATTCAAATAATTATTTTTACATCTGTTTGATACCTAACGAGAATCCCTAACAATCCAAGTTTTGTTGTGAATTAAAATAATTCAACAAACACACACACATATATGTATACATACAAATATAAACATATATATATGTATATATATATATTTATAAATATATATATATAAGTATATATATATATGTGAATCAAAATTTAATATTTCATATATACAAATTAACATTTTTAGACCAGTGTTGCTGTGACAATATTAATTAAAAATATGATATGTTACATTAAATTTAAGTATGCACCAGTATTATCTACTACTTGTTGTCATCTAGTAAACAGTGACAATGATTCAAAAAAACTGTTTGAGGTCGTTTTGGAGATCTTTTTAACGTCAACATTTTTTTCAATTTCTGTCAGTGGTTACTTAGTGCCCTGAATAAATGGTAATCAGAGGACGCAATGTTCGGCGAATAAGGTGAATGAGTGAGTAGAACTCAGTCGAGCTCTTCTAATTTATTACAAGTACGTTTTGCAATATGTGGTTCAGCATTATCATGTAGGACACAAACTACGATCCTATGGCCTACTCAATTGGTTAGCTAATCGGTCCAATCGTTCACTGTAAACCCTCTGAAAGCAACTCCCAATTAATTTCCCTATGACATTTCTCCAGCAGATGAGCATCAATTTTTGGCACTTATTTCAGGTTTGGATACTGAAACTCCTGTTTCTCCGACACCCAGCCTTTGACGTTTGCGTGTAGATGTATTGTATGTAACCTACTTCTCATCGCCAGTTACTGACTGGTTCAGCTAACAGAAGTTACGTTTAAATGTCAATAATTGTTGACAAGTATCAACTCTGCACAAGAGGTGATACGATGACAACTCGTGGGGTACAGTACTTTGAAACTTTCGCAATTCGTAGAAATGTGTTTCTAGGGTGCTATGATTGCAGTGTAGCTCATCGATCCTCCTCAGTCACTCGAGGATCCTCCTCAATTACGCGTCATAATCCTTGAACGTCCAATTCAGCAGGACTTCCGGTACGGTGTTCTCAAGATCGTAGTCCTCATTTCTGATCTTTTTGAACTAAATCATGGCCGTAACGTAAGATACCGTAGTTCGCTCATCGCATGATATATATTATTTGTGACAGGCTTTGCATCGTGACCCAGACGAAGTTCGTAATATTATAGAATCAAATTTAAATAGATTTAAATCCATTTAACTTTTATGTAATTCACTTAAACCTTCGACGCTGACTATTGTCAACTGATTGCATTTTGACTTATTTATAGCCTACAGTAAAATCTTCCAGAAGTTTCGAAACTGTTTCTAGAAAATCCCGAAGTTGTGGCCAAACTTTCTAACCAACCTAATATGTGTACACACGAGTATACTAATTCAAAAATAATATTAAATAATAGTATCAATTTTTTATATAGACCTGTATTTTTTGGATCGACTTTTGAAAAGTTAGTATTTCGATACCATTAAAATTTTTTAATAATACTAGTATTTAAATGTTGAAAAAACATAATAAAGTTTGCTGGTAGTTTTACACATCTTTTTTGAAATGAGTTGACATATTTTTTTCCATATATGATATAACTATATTTTTGTTACAACTTTTTTTTAATTATTACCACAATAAAAAGAAATATGGTTTATTCAACCGAAGAATATACACCCGCTTGCATTGTTCTCGAGTGAAATTACGTTAAATTGAAAAACAATTGGCAGTTTTTTTTATATACTGCTCTGTATAAATTTTGTTATTTTTTTTATTAAGCGAATCTAAATTATACAAAGCTCAATATATTTTTCCATATTACTCTCTCAAAATTCAAGAAAATTATTCTCTCAAAATACACTTTAATTAAAATGTTTTCACATACAAATATAAAATAATGTCTTAATATGTAAGCAGAAAATGTAATTCCCAATTATAAGAGGTGTTTTTTTTTCTCTAAAATTATAAAGTTTAAATTTTGTTTAAAAAGTTTAAACTTTGAAATGTCATTAATTGTCTTAATTACGGCATCTCTCAATCCCCAAATTTTCTCTCCAAACTATCCGAGGGAATTTTATAACGAAAAACTTGAGTAATAAACTATACGACACGAATTTAAGAAAGTTTAATATAAAGTTGAAAAATGAGTTAGTTTCAATGGTTGTGTAAAATTATATTTCTTTTGTAATTTTTTTTTTCATGAATTGATGATAAATCACAATGTATATAATTAGTACCAATATTCTTTGATAGACATAGTTATTTGACATCAAAAATGGATAAAATTTTAAAGAGCAACGAAATAATCCTAATAAACTATGCGACACGAATTTAAGAAAGTTTAATATAAAATTGAAAAATGAGTTAGTTTCAATGGTTGTGTAAAATTATATTTCTTTTCTAAATTTTTTTTTTCATAAATTGATGATAAATCACAATGTATATAATTAGTACCAATATTCTTTGATAGACCTAGTTATTTGACATCAAAATTGGATGAAATTTTAAAGAGTAACGAAATAATCTTAAAAAATATTTGTGCATACAATCTCGAAACATAAACCTATCCAAATATGCTATATTTAAAAACTAAAACAAACAGTATTTAAACAAACCACCAGCTACTCCACAGTAAAAAAAAAGATAAGCAACACATTAAATAACTTCGCAAGGTGATAAAAGTTTAATGTACGCACCTTTGTGTGATAGCACCAGAAGACAATTTTGCAAAAATGCCGGCACTCCGATAAGAAAAACTCACTTTTTCCACACATCGTGTAATGTCTTATATTGAATTACGGAAAGAGGTGGAAGACTACGTGATCTCGTTTAGATTTGATCGTTACCCTTTTTTTACATTCATACTTAATTCGTTGAATGTTTGTTCGGCTATGTTGAATTTATTATATGTTGACGAGGAGGAAGTCAAGTGAAAGAAAATCTATATATAAGTGTTAAACTAAAATGGTTCATGTCCAAATTTCATTTAAATAAGGAAACATTGGATTATAATAATGGCAACTACATCATGTTAAATAACTTTTCTCGGGTCGTAACGATATAAATTATATTGTTCCCATAATAGATATTTCTTGCAAGAAGGTAACTTTTGAAAGCAATGTGAAATTTTCACAAGTTAATATTTTCTGTCCTTTTTATTGAATCCTTAATATTACTCAGAAATTACGATATCTTTTTAAATCAATGAAAATAATCATGATGTGTAGGAGTGAAAGACCATTATTTTCATTAACAATATATCATTAATAATACGTAACAACTTATAAAACACAGGGCGTTTTCATTCTAGTCGAAATTGGCACATCTCCGGCACGGTTCCAAACGTGGACTTTATAACCACTGAACGTGTCATACTTGGGCAACCCCGCTAGATACAAACGGGTAAAATCAGACATACACAACATTTTTGAGAAATCGAATACGTCAATTGTATGTAGGATATAGTCGCGAATGCATCATGTCACGAAATACCAAATTGTGCAATTAATTGGTGCAGAAGTCATAGTTGGACGTAAAGTTTTGAAAAATGATCGCAAAACATTTAAATTTTGAGTATATAACTTTTAATAATTTTGAATATTCATATCAGGGTCGGTAACTTTAAAGTTGCTAAAGAATTCAATAAATATAAAAAAATATCAATCTTACCATCTACAAAATATTTTCAAGTACATTAATTATTATTAAGATTAGTTGGACCAAGTGTACAGAAAAATTTACATATCAATTAAATACTGTCGAACAATGTATATCAATGTATTTCACAGCCGCTACAAATGCGATTTTAAGCACATATGATTGGCGCGTTAGAATAAAACGTGTTTACAGCATTAGCCAATCAGAAGTGAGTATAATTTCCTCGTCCCCTCAAAATTTGACAACATTCAGTTCAGTCATTTTCTCAGTGAATATGTTTAATTACTCGTCCACTGGTTTTTAGGTCCATGATCCCAGTAATGTGATGGCAGCAGCAGAAATAATAATGTACGGAAATATAGGCACTCATTTTTACACTAAAACGTCGGTGATGGACAGCGCCGTTACTGGCACCTTGCTGGTTTGGACTGCATTAGCAAGCATCTACAACTGCCATTACAGCAAAAATACACATTTCTACGTAATTAAATAAACTGTCGTAGTGTAAGAGTGCGTGAGCAATCGGGAGACGCAGTGTGAAACGATATTTCTGGTAATTATCGCAACGTATCTGAAAATGCTATATTGCTACATTAATTGAGTTAGTTCAAACCAGGCCTTTTATATAGGATAAATCGAAATAAAGTCCTAAATATCTCAAAACGAAAAGACGAAAGCAAATTTTGTTATGTATTTTTGGTGGCGTCTGAAATTTATTCAAATGCAAGCACCATTTCTCTATGTCTCGTTGTCCTATGTAAATAACATAATTTTCTGTACTGTTTATCCACAGTATGTATATTTTTAGTATGTATATCCACAATTACATTATTCGCTTTAACAAATCTCTCCTAAGAAGCCATTTCAAACTTCCATTGGAAATCACTGTATTTCGACTTTAAGAATTTTAATGAAATAAAGCAGACTACATACGAGTATAATCAAACATTATGACAATCGCTCTAAACAAAACATCAAGCACTGGGCACTTTATACGTTTCTAGATAAATACGGTTACTCCATTTTCCGGAAAATGACAAGTAAGTTTAACAACATTAGAAGGTTTTAACAACATTAGATGGTTTTTATTATAATTTATATTATTTATACACGCCAAGTTATTGCAATTGTTTCGTTTCAAGAAACAATCACATGATTTTATGTTCATAAACTCCGTATTAAGCATAATATAAGGAAGTATAAATCAAACGTGTACGTGTCATTTACAATCTTGAACCCTTGAATAAGTTAAAACAGTAGAGGACTATTACTTGGAATGATGTGCCAAAAATGCTATTCAGCTTTACAGAAAATCGCGCAAGCAAGATAAATTATGGAATGTTAAGAAAAACGATGAATACACTTGAAAAATGATGGCTATTATTGTGATTTACTTTATTTTTATGAAAATCATGGTCATCTTACCCGTAATTAATCGATTTCATCATTTCAAAATCTTCTATCCTTTTCCGTTAAAGCATTTTTTTATGAATTTAAGAATTAAGTTATGGAGAATGAAGAGTCGTATTGTTTAATATTTTGTCCTGTATATAAAACAATTCTAGACAATATAAATAATTTAAAAATTTAATTACACAACGATTGCACATTCTTTGTCCTGGCGAGTTATATTATTAGTATGAATATCACCATTTAATAGAAGGAACATATTATAGATTTGGTTCTGTAAGATTTAGACGGACGGATATTACAGATTGAATGTAAATAGCTATATATCTTACTAATCTACTATCTACATAAAAACCGACGGATGTATGCTTTCCTGCCCGACTATCGTGATAGCGCTTTTGAGGATAAAAGTAATTATATTCTACGAAATTTTAGAAATAATCTAGTTTTCAAAACAACTTTTTATTAATATATATATATATATATATATATATATATATATATATATATATATATATATATATATATATAAATATATATATATATATATATATATATACATATAAATATATATATATATATATATATATATATACCACGTTTAAATTTTTTTGTATATTTTTATCACTTAAATATTGTTTTTTGAAAAATAATATGCATATCCGTCCTTTAGCCTGCACGTATGTGGATAATTACGTATGAATACAGGCTATTGTCGTCAGGCTATTGTTGGTCGCAAATGTTGACTATATTGTTGGGCGCAATTGTTTACTAACATAGAACTATCTCAATAAAAGACTATTGATTTTAAAATGATTTGGCGAATAGTTCAATGTTCATAACCTATTTTCTGCAAAAACATCATTTTTCCCATTCAACTACAATTCGTTCGTTCGTTACGTCTTCGTTTTATGCAAACCTTTTTGCACCGTCAAAATATTTCCCCTTATATTAAGTTTTTTCTTAATGTTTTGAATTTTTTTTTCAATTATGGATTAATTAAACAATATTAAGTAAAAAAATTTGTGCCTACTTTTGGTTTTATCAAAGTATAAAATCTTTTCAATGAAAAATTTCAATAATAATATAATTCCGTGTAATTTTAGAGTAATAAATGTACGAGCTAGATGGAGAGTGGTGTTTGAAGTAAAAATAAATATTAAAAATTATTTTTAATCATAAAATGATTTAATACAAAAAGCCGATCTAGTGCCAAACACGGTCACGCCTTGAGGACCCCATGCTTACATTATTTAAAATTTATTACATTTCAACCCAATGAATTAATTTTTTTTAATTTAATATGCGCTTTGATGAGTTAAATTATTATTAAACCTTACCAAATATAAAACTTCTTAACAAATATTTAATTTTTATTAATTATGTTTAAATGTATTTATGATATTTTATTTGTATTACTGAATGATAGGAAAAATTACTTGTACTATATAATTGCATGGAGCAACGTATTTTAGAAAAAAAAATGGTAAAAATATTACGCAAATTATTTAAACAAACTGTAATAAATACAGGTAAATTCTTTATATTTATTTTCCTCGGGACTACAAGAAAATTATGATAAGAATCTATTGACACCAGCCGAACCGAATTAAATTTCTAACACGAATGGGCCAAATATCGCTGATGCGGCCAAGCGTAGGTTGTGCATCAAGGCACATCTTTATCGAACACGAACCGGATGTGATTTTAATTTAGTGCGGAAATAAGGGCAGTCAAGTTAATCAAATCGCCTGTGGCTCTTGCCCTGTTGTATATATAATTGCCTTCGTTTACAAAAAACGTTGTACGTTTATGTTTTTTCTTTAAGTCTTTTTGGGAAAGTTGAATTGTCCGTTTGGCTGAAAAAAAAGGACTGGCTCTTTGTAGAATGTGTTCAAATATAATTTTTTATCGCACACGTAATTTAATTCTTTTAATAATATAAATTGGGCAATAATCAAAGGGCGCTTCTCGAAATAATAAAAAAAATATTTAAAATCGTATGACTAAAACTAACATATTTTAGTTAATGCAAAATTTCATTATAGATTAAGTAAACAAATTATATTATGTTTAGATACGTATATGTTTACTGCAAAAATTACCCATAAATATGTAAGAGGTAAATAATAAATCGATGAAGATATAACTGAATAAAATTAGGAAAAATGACAAATAAAGTTTTAATAAAAAATTTAGTCATATTAAAAATAAGGACGAATGGGAAAATATTCTTTCAAAAACTAAATTTCCTGATGTAAAAGTACTCGTGTATGATAATTGTTAAACTCATGCAAACGTGTGACCATGGCCATTGTATGGATAATATAATAATTATTTTTATTGTCATTATCATCGAACTTTTAATCAAAGAATTTTATGAATTTGGTTTGAAGCACGTATTTTCTTTTATAAGTCTATTTTGACTTAAAAACTATACTTAATTCGATTAAGTAATTATAAATTTCCCCCTATAATGGACTTCTGACGAACGTTTTCAATTTTTGTCAACTTATATAACATATCGAAAATGCATAATTATTCGGAGCCAGTGTTGATACGAACAACACTGACCTAGAATAATGGTTTGATCCATCAGTTGACATCTTGAGGTTAGTAGTATTACTCTTCTCACTTAATTATCTCGCCGTGAAGATAGGAAATTGTTTAATACCAATAGAAAGCACTGTATGTACATTTTTACATAATTTAATAGGTGCAGGATTTATTTTTGTCATATATAAATATATATATATATATATATATATATATATATATATATAAATATATATATATGTGTGTGTGTGTGTGTGTGTGTGTGTGCACACACACGTGTGCATATTCATTTGTATATAACCAAACACAAATATTTTGGGCTAAGCAGAAAACATTATATAAAAAAATGTGTTTATCAAATTAAAATATAAAAAGTCGATTAGGAGTTTTTGTTAAATAGGCATAATATAGATTAACAAACATATATTCCCGCTTCACCTGTATTGATAGTTACGAATGAAATGAAAATAATCCCCACCCCCCAGATTCAATTTAAAGTCTCATATACTGGATTATTTATTATGCAATTGCAGGTATATTGGAATTGTTTACATATACGTTTCAGTGATTTTATCGTAATAAAAATAAAGGGCGAATTATATCATAATAAAAACAGCAATGATTACGTGAGTGCAAAAAATTCTTCAATCAAAAGTTCATAAGTCACAGTAATCCTGTTCATAACATTGTTCAGCAGAATAGTTGAGAAGTCAATTTTATTAAAGAAAATATATTTTTTCAGTAGTAATGAATGAAACCTAGTATGTAATAAAAATAATTGTTAAGTAAAGTAAAATGGAGGTTAGAAAACAATTTCGCATAAAAAGGAGTATATTTTGAAACTCTTCAAATCTTAGGCTGCTTTTGGATTCAAATAGGTTCTAAGTAATTGAGCTAGTTTCTAATTTGCTTTGCACTAAATTCTTACTTTTTATTTAAATTTCCAGTTCCATCAAGAAGATGAAACAATTGTTACATAAATAATTTGTTAAATACAATATGTATTAAATATTATTTCAAATGAATAAGTAAAAATATACAAAGTTTTCAACGGAAGTCTTTTCACTTTATTTACACAAAGGAACAATAAGATTTAGCTAAAATATATCTCGCCCACCATAATCCTTTACTTGTTCTAGGCACTTGCTCAGATTTGTAATTAATTCCTTTTTAACTTTTGCTTGAAAGGTAAAAGAAGTGAAACAGAGGAATTTCATAATCAAATGGGTTAGGTACTTGGGTTCGTCAGAATGATATTTTTTGTATTGATAACTAAATATATTTATTTATAATTTCTAAAGTATAAAGGGGTGGAATAAGTTTCTAACAGAGTATAAAAAGGAATTTTAATATAAAAAGTTTAATAGTAAATGGACTTATTTTATTTAATAGCTTTCGAAATCATATCTTTTTTTAAATAACTTGCTGTATTCTTAACTAGTTATTTCCAGTAATATTATTGCATTAATGCAAATTTATTGAGAAATGTAGAATAATTGGCATCTAAATCTACTCGAATAATTTTTTCACAAAACGATAATGTTTTTGTTTTTTTTTCTTTCTTTGGCAACATTGACAAAAAGGTTTAGAGAAGAATATATTATTAATCATGACAATAATGGATACATAATATTCAAATTGCAACAGAACAAGTAAAAAAATGACTATTTTTCCAAAAAAATTAAATTTTAGGCGTTTAACAAGAAATTCAAAATTCTTGACTTTTTGTATTTAGTGATTTAGAATGTGAATAATTCTTTTTTTAATACCTCTGCTATTAACAAAATAAAAACCTTCAAATATTTAGCTATTCTACCTCGTATAAGTTTATATAGATACAGATATCTCTCAAAGTAGTTTAACAATATCCCATTTTGCTTTTGAACATGATAAACAAATTACTTATCATATTTATTGTATCGAAAATATTGATAGGCAAACAACTGACAGGTAAATGAATGTTTGTCCATATACTTAAAAGAATCCCATTTAATATTACATAAAATAGATTGATATTTAATGAATTCTATCATTTTGGCATGGGAAGGGTCCACTGAACGAAATGAATTAATTTGCGAATTTACAGCGAATAATAACGTCTTCCGCAATTCTGTTCGGATTATCCTCTATCTTAACAATTTTGTAATCATCGCGAGTTCTCATAAAATTAGTATGTACACAGTATGATATTGCAATTTTAAAAAAAATTTTCGGTTGTGTATGAAATATGTCAAACTTATTGAACGTAATACTGAAAGTAGATTTCATTTATCGTCTTGCTCATATAAGCCATAATTAAATATATTTTTTTAGTATGTCACATTACTACAAACGGAAAGATATTCCAAACGTGGCATCCCATACTATATAGATATATTTTATAGGTTCATCCTTACAATTTAGTAGCGGTTTTGGTAGTGGATACTTTTGTTCATTGCTTTGTAATTTTCTAAAAAAGTACAATTTCTAAATGTACCTGAATCTGAGTATGATTAGTTGATTCCAGAAGAACTGATATCTTCTCGGTTTTTCCGAAGGAAGGGGCCGATATATTTGGTTTCAACTTCACGAATAGCCGATAATTTATAAAATACTATTTTTTTTAGTTATGGTACAAATTTCTGCTAAGAGAGGGGCAAATTATTGGAATGTGCTTGCCGTTAATAGCATAAGAGCAGTTCAGAAAATTAGCTTGTGTCTCAAATCCATCAGGTATCGACATCCATTCTTCCTGTGATGTTAATAATTTGAAGGTTTCTTTAGGCATTATGTCTCAAATGATAATACGCACTTTTGCAAAAACTTTCGCAACTGAAGAACTTCCAATACGGTAATAATGACTTAGATCTATATAACAGTTTCCTGTATTTAAAAACATAAAAAAATATTGTCATATTATAGAGTTTTCCATTGCAACGGTATTCGAATTACGGAAAATATTGTTTAATATGATTTTATTTACAATTTGAACACGTGTTTTATCTTTCAGAGAAAAAGCTACGCAGCAAAGATGGAAAACTGCGGGAGATACCTACATGGGTAGAGGTTTACATGATTTAGCTGCAGAAGGAATAACCAAAGATAATAGGTATTTTCGATGATTCAAGTTTCTGGATAGAAAATATCTGTGCAATATGAAGATTTCATCACGGACTCTGTGGCAGTTAATTTTGCCATAGTTTACAGCATATTAGAAAACACAAGTCATGGATGCAAGAATACAGAACAAAATTAAAGAAATGAATGCGTAAATCCAATTCAGAGTTCTACTCAGGCTCTAAATGCTACAACTAAATATCACCGTAAAGGAATGCTGAGCAATGACGGTTTTGATAAAGAATTTTCTTACTTTCAGATGAAGATTTATACTTTTTATGCCCTTTTAATCGATTAAAGAAAAATTCTCTGTTTATTAGATGTCATATTTTTGTATGGAAAGTCTAAAAACGAAATGGAAATTGGAGGCATGCAAAATACACACATGATCGCAAGTAGACTAAGCTTTTCGACTATAGTATATTCACAAAATTCCAGCTCGTTGGGTGTAAATGACAATGGTGTCTTTTATGATACTCCAACACGATGAAAAAATAATAATTATGCACGGCTATAAAAGCTTTGCTGAAGCATTAGACAGCGGTTACACACGCAAAGACCCCTTTTCGTTTGACCTTAATATTTCCGTTAGCCTTAGTCAATACATTTCCAATCAGGATTCTTCTAACCAAATTGTACAACAAAGTTATCAAATGAGATCTATGAAATTACTCAAATTCAGTTGATTTCCTTTAATCTAGTAAAACCTTGATCAATATTTTATTTTTGTTTAGTCCTTAAGAGTTACTTTGTTTTGAATACGAGTCTAATATCTGCGTACATATATACGATATCTGTTCTACAATGTAAAAATGATATATTCTGCGTGAAAATTATCCATTAATAATCAGTTGCTAATAATACGTAGAACTTTTAACTATTAGGACGTTTTTTTGTAAAATTATTCATTGATAATTTGTTGCTAATTATATGTAAAACTTTTAACCCGTTTTTTTTGTTTTTCCCAGCATCGCTCTCTCTGACACGGTATGGGTACTGGTGTGAAAATAATGGAAGCGAAATACATGAAAATATATTAAAAAACGTCAGTCCTCGCATGACCCCAATTTTGTCGACCCTTGTAAATGTCATTCTTTTGCCGTCACGGTGAAAACGTACTGGTGTTACATAATTTAGTACCCGACAAACAGGTGTATCAAGCAGGTGTATCAGGACAGAGAAGGGGCGTCATCACAACTTTCCATATTTTCATAGCAGAACTATACGAGAGACGTCACACGGGGACGTCCCTCCGACGCCGCATTCAGCGAGCAGCGCGACATTGACCATCGAGCTAGGAGACGAACAGAACGCAGCGGCTGCAGCGCGTCCCGCTGACGCGCAATCATTGTCTTACATGGGAACACATGTTAGCGGCCACACAGAGAGTGCGGTATGGACGTCGTATCAAACGGGACGGCAGTTGTATTTTGTTGTACACTTTAAATGGAAATTTCTATCGATACTTGTTGCCTCAATGCGTGAGAAGACATTTTTCTGCATAATTTAAATCATAAAATAGGATTTGGTTGTTAATAGGAAAAGAGTTTAATAACAGCAGTAAGTGTGTTGATGTTGTATATTCCCCGTACTCATACTTCTTTAGGATTACATTATGCATCCGCTGCCGTTTTTGTTTTTAGTTGATGTGAGCAAATATAAAACCTCTTTAAGGTATGAATCACTTGATGATCCACAACTGGGTTGCTCTAATGTAGGCCAATTTAAAAACTTTAATATAATTTTTTCTATAAATTTTCTAACCATTTATTTCTTTAGCGTCTTTATTTTAAAACCTATTAATACGACGCAGACACTCTACAAAGTGTCAACAATGCAACGTTATTAAACAAGTTGAAGATATCTGCTCTCTCACATTCAGATATAATTAAAACGAAGGACTAAATTAGAGTCGCCGATCTTGCGACTCGACCGGCAAAACAAAACGAAGTCTCGTTACGCGATTACGCCTTTCGCTGCTCCTTCATTGACGAAAACCTTTTAAATTAAGTTGGTACGCAGTGTTATGCTAATAAATGCTACGAATTAATTTGCCTTAGCGGCAAAGCTTGCACGGAACGAAAAATTTATTTTTGTTGAAACAATTATATTATCTAATAGTTTGTAATGGCACTTTGCAAAATTAAGATTTAAATTATAATTAGAATCAGGCTAATTATAATTTAAATTTAAATTTGTAATGAAATGCTGTAGAGCGGAAATGATGTAGCGATTACGATAATGCCTTTTGTTAGAATTCTTTATATATAATTTAAATTCACAAAAACAAACGAATTCTTAAAAGATTGTCCGCATATCTCTCCGTCTGATATATCCGTTTCCCACAGAAACGGTTTTCATGCAAAGTGGAAGTTTATTATAATAATGTATCATAATTACCCGTGAAACTAAAATTAATTATTGACATTCAATTATATATATAAATTTGTTTTAGAAGGGACAAATATATGAAGCATTTTTTTAAATTGAGTTTGTCGCATTGGTTGACAAATAAAAAAATAACATAAGGATTTTAAAATTATTTATTTCAGAATTTTATATAAGATACTTTTAGATACACATTTAAAAATATTAAACCATTTCTTTTCAGAATTCGTTGGACGCAGAAATTCGAAATTTGATAACATTTTCAAAGCATATTAATCAAAAATATTTCAGAAGTTAACACTCAAAAATAATTTTAGGGAAATCGAAAAGGAGCAAATTTGTTTATTTTTGTGTGTAATTAAAAGGCAAATTAATGAGGATATTTCATTTAAGATGGTTCCGTAGAAAATTTACCTAAAAATATGAATGACCTCCCCCTTCGGTCTTCTAAAATTACTACGGTTAAGTTATGAAATGAAACAGAATGTATGGAAGTTTGCCTAAAGTTGATCGGATATTAAACAATGATTCTATACCTTTTAATTTTTAAGAAAGCTAGGATATATTTACGACCGTAAAAATTATACAAAGCGATACTGGGAATAAGTCATATATGGTAAAAAATAATAATAATAATTTTAAGTAATTAATTTTAAATGCATTGTAATATTAAATATTAATACGCTCCATAGGTTTGTACCGAAACCTCGAACCTCAATTTCGCTCGTATTGACAGATTCCATCGTTTATTAGGACAGGATATTTTTGTGCCTACTTTACCCAAAAAAACTCACAAAGGAAATGAATTTTTTTCAACGATTCATTTTATTTAATAAATGTTTACCCGAGACTGTTGAATAAATCTTAATATCACACAATACCTAAATGAAATATTTGCCTTAAAATATTTTACCATAGCTAACATGACGACGTGTTTCAAACTTTTATGCAAGAACCGATTACTTAGAGGTAAACAATGAACATATCATACATTAAATAAAGGGCTAATTAAAAAAAAAATGTTTCTAAATTTACAGATTAGAGATAGAGTATTAATATCTTTTTTTCATCGCAAAAACCTAGCCTCTGATTATAATTGCTTTTAGTTTTATCGTAAAGGTAAAACTGTTGATAAATAGGTGGAAAGTTTATTATTACTAAATCAATATTTCACAACTAAACATCACATAATAGCTTTACAATAATATATTGTATTAATTCGTATGTTAACACGCATTAACAAATTCTAACCCAACATGAAAACTATTATCTCTGTACTAATTTAAACTATATGTTCCAATCATCCCAAAAAAATTAATGGGACATAAAGAGAGGAAATGAATAGCGACATAAAAAAAGACGACGTAGAGAAATAAATAATTAATGACAGAGTTTTATAATTAGATTTAATCATGTCATGTAAATTAAAGTAAAGAAAATTGTTTAAAATTTGAAGACACCGACAAATTTTTGAAATACTTTAGCTGCCAAAATCCTGAATGTTTAGAAACTAAAAATAAAAAGTTAATGATAAAAAGAATGAATTGTCTCTTCTTTTCATTTTAGAATCAGCGAGTATATTTCCAGGCAGACCCTTTCTGTTTCTTCTAATTGTTCCACACGCATATGTATTTTCCTTTTTTAATTTTTTGAGTAAAGCAATAGAAGAAAAGAAATTATTAAAAATACCATTTTCCATTTACCCCATTCTTGCTCCGTCAATTATAAGACTACTTTTCCCCCTAAATTACAATTCGTAAATTTTGCGTTCAATTCTTCGCCTCGTTCCTGGCAAATTAAATTTTTTTTATATAGCCTCTCAAATCAGCTAAATACCACGATTTGTAATATGTTTGATTGATTTAATTGGAGTTTATTGTTTGAGTCTATACATCTGTCATGTCTGGCATGTCTGTACATGCCCTTGAATTTGATCATCGTCGTCTACGTTCATTTTTCGGTTCTCATAAAAACACTCTCGAAAATTTGTGTTCAGTGCATCTACCATTCACTTAATTTTATACAGCTTTTCTTTGCAGCTCGTAGGCATTTGATTATTATCGCTGCCATGTAAATGTGATAAAATCGTCGTAAATCTGTCTCCTGGCACGGTTTTCCCTATAAGTGGATTATTTAAATCAGATGCCAAAGAATAATGACCTGTCCAAGCTGGTCGAGTATTACATCCCATGTAGAAATTTATAATAAAGAAAGTTAAACATTTCTCCTTCTTTATATACAATACCTTGTCTTCCTATGTAGCTTACAGGTTACTTTGATACATAATATTACCCAATATATCATCGATCAAGACTAGACATATGTAAGTCGGTGTAATACAGGGAGCAAAATATTTATCTATTACTTTGATATTTGTGACATATTCCGGTAAATATATCTGTAAATCTCATTTCTTCCACTTATGATTTGATTCAACCGCTTTTGGTCGGGTGGTTTAAGATACGGTTTTACTTGGTGACAGAATATCAATTTGTGAATTGGGAATTAGAGATGTAGGTACCTGCTACTCTGAAGACTCTGGGAGCACTTCTTTATTTATCAACGTTGATGGTTGACCTTCAGTTAGAACCCTCTCAAGAGCCTCTTCAAAAATGTCATCAAAGTCTCTAGATATGGGTAGTTGAACATCAATTTCGGGTAGAAAACACCTACATCCGACTCTTCGTTGCATTCTGGTACATCTTCCATGATAAGAGATTCAATAAGAGCTGTGTTCTTTGAAACATTCATTATTCATTCATCCATAGCGATAATAATGTAAGTAATGTAATAATGAAAAATAAAATAAAGTACCTTAATCATTTTCTTTATGAACATAACACTTACCTATTATTTTATATTTTTAAATTTATCAAGAAAGTGACACCGAACAAACTTACTAACTGTCAACAGCTTCTGACCTGCAATTCAAATTGATTGGTCGCTTCTCGCAGTATATCGTATTGACCGCTCCGATTATCTCATGTTAATCGTCCTTTGAAGGATTGTCAGTGAGTTTTATCGGGAATCGTTTGCGTATTCAATATATTAAACAAAAAAAGCCGATACAACTTAGTACCGTTATGGGGGAAAGGGTTAAAAAATCAACACATAGACTTAACTTTCTATTACCGTTAAAATTACAATACACCTAATAGGTGGCGTTAACTTTATTTATTTTAATAATATTATAAATCATAAACACGAATAAAAAAAGGTTTGAAATTAGAAAATAACATCTGTGTAATAATCATTATTGTAGACGACACAACGAAGAAATTTAATAAGGGAATTTAACCCGGGTTTTCGGAATGCCGTGCCAATGGACTAACCATTACACTACGGCTGACCCAACCTCTGGAAACTATTATTTCTATAATTATTATTATAATCAATACTATTATACAGCGACTTTCATTTTTTATTTGTTTTTAAAATATTTACGAGCTTAATTTTTTATAAAAACGCTAATATGTGGCGTTGGTAGTACCAATTGATAATATTAATTAAGGGAGCGCCTTTTCAAATCTGCAATATCCAATAATATTAGATAAAGTACGACAAAATCTTATGTATTGTTGGCGGGAATAAATTATTACTGTACCAAATTCCACAAATATCGCTCAGTAGATTTGGCGTAATTTAAGAACAAATTAATAAACAAACAAAAAATACACAAAAAACCTGTTTGCCGGTTTCTATTACCGTTCCATATGCTAAAACAGTCACCCTTCTTGGGCAAATGCTAAAACAGTCACCCCTTTTAAAATATTTTCGTTGCACAGAATACATTCGGTTACAATTTTATTATATGTGTAGGATTCTCATTAGCACGGATTTTTCAATCACTATATCGCAGTGATTTGGCGCACACCATGCTTAATCTCCGCTAAACCACCACGTGCTCTGGAAATGTATTTATGCAGCAGTTTTTTTGTTAACGAGGCGCGACGCAAATTTTCATTTTCATTAATCATTTTGAAATCGAGCATTTTAATGATGAATCTAGTATTCAGTTAATCATGTTGCGGGTAGAAAAATTCATAACGTCATGATCATATGCATCGTTTAAGTCTTTAGAGAATTTTGGCTTTAGACTTAAAATTCCTATAAAATTTGCATCATTATGAAGACTAAAACAACGGGAAAATTTACTCTCAGGAAAATGTTCAAGATTTTTTTCACAGGAAAATGGAATTTCAATGATGATTCACAATTTCACCTTGAATGTTAAGTACATCGTTAAAATTTCCATTTCTAGTTATCCAGCAATCCAAAAGACAAGCACCAAAAAGCTTTATATAGCCCTAAAGTAACTGTATGGTGCGCAATATATTCTAAAAAAATTAATCGGACCATGTTTCTTTGAGAATGATCACGGTGCAACGGTTAGAGTGACGGGCGAGCAATGTAACGAAATGATTAAATTTTTTTGTATACCGCAGCTAAAAGAGAAGGATTTTTTCTCAAATCAAGATTTTGATGCCCCTCTTATGAATTTGGGGCAGTTGACGGCTAAAATAACAGAAGAAGTGAGAGCCATCTCAGTCGACGTTTGTGGCATGTTGTCGCAAATTCGCGCTTACTTTTGAGCATTTACATTTGCCGTGATGATGTTATATTTAGTACATAAATTCCGCACAATAGTAATTTTGATGGTGTTATATTTTGTACATAAATTCCGCACAATAGTACTTTAGTTAACTGTAATTTAGATATTATAAATATAACAATTGATCTTTTTTATTATTTATTTAATTTGATTCCCGCGCTGAGACACCTTTTACATGCAAATTTTTATTATAATCAACTTACAGATTTGATATATCGTAAAATATTATAAACGCTTAAATAGATAATTATTTTTATTTAGTAAAAATCGTTTTATTACGAAATTACAGCATAGTCAGATACTTTTTATCTTACTGACTTACGTTACGTCGTTATAGATTAATATTTAATTTGAATTGGAGAACGGCAGTTAATTTCACTATTAGAAGCAACGAGTATTAAGTTTAGACAAAAAAATTCACATATTTGACGATCTAACGAATGGCGCTCAATATTATTTCCTCGCACATTTGAGCAACAATCAATAATGGAAAAGTTAGTCACAAACTAGTAGCGTTATATATAATGTTTTACTCACCAGAAGAACTAAACCTAAGGTTCCCTAAACATTTGTGTAGTTCAATCTAGGATATAAAAAATAACGTAGCAGAAAATGTTAATTCTCATATTATGAAATCCAACAAAGAGTTCTCTTCTTGTTACAACAATTTTATTCAAAAATATACAGACACAGCGATATCTTTAATACGCCATATCTTCATTACTTTGTTTGCAAAGTTATTTTTGGAAAATTTGATAATCAATTAGTTAAGTGCCTTGAATTCGAACAATGTTCAATTATTTCATGTGCAGAACTATGAATGGACCTAGATTAAAAACGATACCGTTTATGGTAATAATGTGGTAATTTGTAATAACCTCACTTCAGTGACAATATGCTTGCGGAATCTAGATCTGAACGTTCACACAAATATGCTCTCAAAACATTTCAATAAGATTACTAGAAAGGAAATAAACTAATAATTCAAATTCAAAAATCGAAAAAGCTTTGCGGTTTGGTAGGCGAAGAGAAAATACTCATTGAGTATCCATAATTCAAAATCATTTTGGATACTTACCCATGAAAACCTGTGCCATAAGTCAAATATAGTGAAGATATTAAACAAACCGTAGTAAACCAGCTTTGCATCCTTGAAAGTACGATCTGTTCATTGACATTGCAGAATGTTTGATTCATTAGTGCGGAATATTATTTTCACGGGGCTACCCCTGATGATAAATAGTTAAACCGCATCATAGGAATAAAACACCCTTGGTCTGCTGTCAATATGAACCATAGATGAAGCAATCAAAAAATTAAAGGAAAACAATTTGGAAGTAAAATATCAATAGGTGACTGATAGAGGACATAAGCCACATGTATTATTACCAGGTCAATTAACGTAAATACGAAAGGCGACTTTTGCGAATTTGCTATTTGCACTAGCAAGAGTTCATAGTTCAAAGTAAAAATGAATAACTGGTATACAAACAACTGGTAACCAATTTTGAAGAAATAAATTGATTTCCGAAATTGATTTCTACATTCGACATTAATGAGTATTTGTCTATAAATATGGTTCACTGACGATTGTTCATCAGATACTGCTTAAGGAGTATTAAAAAGAAAAGTAAATTATTTATAATTCCTGGTTCGATTTAGAAGTCTAAATTTATTTACTTACCATTAAGGGTCATCAGATAAAAGTAAGTTTCTTGGTTAAGGTTTCTCGATGTACAATATTTTCACGCATGTAGTGCGCTAAGCGTACCCGTTTCCCTGGCAAAAGGAAAAACATTTTAGTTCATTAAATTACTGAACCAATGAAAATAATTTTTAAACCAATAAAAAGCTATTTATTTTTATACATATTAATAGATTGATTTTTTTCTATTTAAAATAACAACAAAATAAAATATGTTTTTATTTAAATTTACTTTTTAAAAAGCGTTATTTTTCTATAAAAATATAAAAAAAATAAGGATAAAGGAATTATTTAAACTACCTACTGACTATCAATCGACTTCGACAGCAAGTGACAAAATAAATATATTTTTTAAACGGAAGCAGGTTATTTGCTTTAATCCTGTTGTTACTATCTAATTTAATATGCATTTAAATGAAAAAAAAACACATGAATATATGAAAATTTAAAATACATATTATTGAACTTACTACAATAATATAATATTACATTAAAGGTAAAATTGTTAAAGTTACATTTCTTAACACTGTACCCAAATTATTATAAGTATCCATTGGCTCAGGACGAACCGAATTAAATTTCCAAAAAAATGTCTAGATACCTCGCTTGAAGTCAGGCCTAAGTTGCGCGAAAATACATATATATCCTTGTTGGACACGAGCCGGATGTGATGTTAATTTAGTGCGGAAGTAAGGAGGGACAAGTTAATCTAATCGTCTGTGACCTTTTTCCGGTTTCGTATCTAATTGCTTGGGTTTACACAAAACGTTGTGCGTTTATTGCTTTGCGTTTTTTTTGAGTGTTTTGTCAGTTAAATTTTTCTTTACCGTAAAAATGTGGATTGGCTACTTGAAAAATATTGTATATGATTTTAAATTATGTTCCACCCTGTGATTTATGTCTTTTTAAAATATCAATATATAGTTAATCGTCTAACTCTACTTGACTTTAATAAAACATTTCTAAAATCCCATGATTGGGAATAAATATGGAAGAATTACTCCAAAGTTAAGTCGAAATATAAGATGTTAAATTAGTCAGATTTTTACTTTCTATGTAAATACACATCTATGTTGGAAAACATAAGTAAAGTAATAAAGGTCATTGTTAGTGGGTTTTTACAAGAAATATTCGGTTAAAGAAATAGAAAGTTTTGATGCAGTTCAAACAGCCAATTAGTTGCCGAACTTGGCTGTTATATATTGATGAAATAATTTAGTCTCTTTATTCAAAAGAGTTACTTTGTGGAAAAAAAACTTTATTAAGATTACCTTGTCAAAGATATTTTAATTTTATTCTGCATTACAAATTATGTTACAGATTATTGAATTATTTTTAAAAATGTATTACTCTACATAATTAGTAGTTTTTTTTGTCAAATATATAATAATATGGAAAATATTAAATAATACACTTTACATGGGATTATATATCAAGATTACATATTTCTTTTAATATAGATACTCATATACTAGGCATAATTTATGTCAATGGAATCCAGTGATTAGAAGGCATATAAGTATAGTCTTCAAAATAAATTAGTTTAATTTTTGAATCTAAAATTCTATTAATATTATTGTAGTATACACAGAAATAACTTGTGTGAGCTCCAAATAATTCAGCTGGTATTTAATATTCAATTTATTATAGACTTGTATTATAAATTTATACAAGAAATAATCCGAAAATCCAGGGTATTATGAAACTTGATTGCATAATGATTATATGTATAAGATATCTTTTTAAAAACTTATCGAGAGCTTTAGATTATTATTCAATTTGAGAAAATAGATTTTGTTTTAAATTTTTTTTTAAAAAACTAATATTATTTTTCTCAAAACATATCTTCGGGAAATGGAAACGCCCTCGTTTCCAAATTTATATTAGATTATTTCGTTATATTTCAAGTTAAGGAATTTAGACGGTCTTTTAAATATTCTTTTTAATATGGGTGCTTGTTTCTAAATTCATAATATTTCTTTATTAAAATGTTTATTTCCATTATATAGGTAAAGGAATCATAAAGTGCACAAATTTGAAAGTAGAATCAATAACGAAAGTTATTTTTCAAGAACTAATAAAATACAGGAACTTTCATTGGAAATATTGTTATTTTGTTGAATGAATTAATATGACTTTAAATAAATTGTCCCTCGGTCGCAAAAATTCTTTACCTATTCCTGGCACTTTTATTAACAATGTAATTGATTCGTTTACCTTTTCGATTTTTGTCCAGAAGGAAAAAGAAGTTAAATACAGAGAAATATTCATAATATGGGTTAGAATTTGTAAGAAAGAGATTTTCGTCTTGATAGTAAATTAATTAATTTATAATTTATTACGTAAGAGGTAAATAAAATAAAAGTTTGAAAAAAGATTTTAGAAAATTTAAAAAAATAAAAATTGAACAGAAAAATTTGGAAATACATTCAAAATATTTAAATGGTTTCGTGGTTATTATTGTTGTAAAAATTTACATAGCTGTTAAAAGTATTTAAAGTATCTTAAGTGAATAAGATTTAGAGAACACTCTTAATTTCATAATTATGTTGGGGGGTGGACAAAAAATTATTAACTGTTAAATTTTTAAAATACATTTGCAAATTTCGCAATATTAAGTTTACTGCTACGTAAGATGGGGCAAAAGAAAAGGTCCTGGATAAGGTGACATATTCGTAAATAAATCTTTTATCAACATGAAAAGGCAAAGTTATATAATAATTAATTTTGAAAAATCGAGAAGGACTGACGGAAAACAGGTACGTTCTATCACAGATTGATCAGTACTTCTTAAATTTTGGAGTACCAATATGCTTCCATTGATTTCCACTGCTCATAAAGGTTTGTAATGAAACTGAAGCACAAAAATGTTTGACAGTTAAGGTAGTTCAATCAGTTTAAAGAGAAATACTTTAGTAGAGGAAGATCTCAATCTTGAAAATGAGTTCAAAAAGATAATGTTAGGCGTGACCGATTAATGGACATCTAGTCGATCTTTATGTTCTTACATCCTAACAGGGTCCACTTTATATATCCTTTCATTCATATACTTAAAATCAATAACAATGTTTACCAGGCAAGTGGCTTGACATGTGGTCGTGATGGGTGGGATGCCGTGAAGGAAATAAAAATAATTTAGTCGTATTTATTCCATTATGGGTAAACATCACTCCCATAATGCTCATTGTTATTATGGATTTCTACGATATCATACCGGCTTGAAATATTTATATTTGTATATAAGTTATGAATGAAATGAAGTTGCAATTTTTGCGCATATACTTCGAAGGACTTTGTGCGAGTGACACAAATCAAAATATTCTATAATAATGTAATAATAAATACACACTCGCAATTCACAAGAATCACAAATCGAAACAGATGTGCTAGATTATTAGCGGAAAGGAACCATACGTTCCTTTTTATTTAAATTTATGCGGGAATCAAGGGTTTTACTTTAACCCGATGTTTAATAAATATCGACATGTATTTTCTTTTTAGCCCTATATTTTAAGCTGATAAATTTGTACTTCTTCTTATTGTTTTAATTATTTCCTATCTCCATGCAATCACAATTTTTACACTTGCGATAACATTTTCCCACCTTTTGGTACATTTATCTTTAAATCTTTAATATGTTTTGAGTCTTCAGTGTCTTTTTTAGAAATATGTTCACATCTCAAAATTGGTAAGAATGTCGTATGATTTTGCTTTTTCATTGATACAAATTTTGGTATCGCATGAGGGACTCGGTTCAAACTCGATAGATTCCATATTACAATATATAACTTAAATCTCCAGCTTATTTATCTCAAAGAATTTAATTAATTTTAAGAATGGATGGTCCATAAAAATCATTAAAGTGAATTGACATATTAATATAAAGGTAAAATGTGGCAGTATGTTAGACGGTTGATTTGTTAATATCCGTTAGGAAACTTATTTCTGTTATGAAATGTGAGGTCCTACGTAAATAATTGACTATATTTAAAATCTCTTAAGAGAAATTAAAGTGAATATGGATCTTTGCGCTGATAAATCAAAATAATTACTGCAATCGAATATTAACTAATCCTCCCTAAATCCTTCTTTATAACCTTCAAAAGGGAATACAAAAGTTTATAATGCAACACAAAAATTTACGTTTCTATAGTAGAAAGTACCAATTTTCAGAACTGGTTTAACTGATAATGATTAAAAAAAATTATCGCGATGGAGAAAATATCGAATATAAATAAAATCGCACGCTAAACAGAGTCGGATTATGATTATATAATAAATATTTTATATTACGTTACTTTTAGGTATTATTGTTGCGAGAATTATTTTTAAGTCTGTCCTCTGTTTTTTACGTCTGAGAATCTCTAACTTGTATTAGTCTATTTGTGAATGGATATAATTGTGGAATAATTAAAGTTTGCTAGTAGTTTTACTCTATTAGTTTCTAATTATTTTAAGATATTTATTTCCATGTATGATAAACCTATACTTCTGTTAAAAATGTTTAACTGTCACCGTGATAGAAAAGAATATGTTTATTCAGCAACAGAATTTAGTCTTGTTAGCATACCTTTTTTTTTTAAATTTGTCAATTTTTTTGTTCATGTACTGATCTGATTGGACTATTTGATTTATTTTTGAGTTATATTAAGTAAAGGTAAGCCGATTAAAGCTCAATATCCTCTTCAATATTATTTCTCAAAATGTTTTTCAAATGTAATTACATATTTACATTTAGTTAAATGTCTTTACACAAATTTTCGTAAATATAAAGTAACCTCTCAATACAAAAGTAAAAATATAATCCTCCATTGTAAGATGTGTTTCTTTTCGTTAAATCTTAAATATTTAAACAGACTTAGAACTATTTATTAATTGACTCAATTCCCTTACCTGTCCTCGAATGTTGTCTCAAAGAAAAGTTATGATGAAAAACTCGAATTAAAAAATTGTATGAGGTAAATTTGAGGAAGTTTAATTTAAAATTTTAAAAATAGGTGAGTACCACTGGTTATGTAAAATTATATTTCCTTCTTGATTCTTTCTAATTGGTATTATTTAAATGATATAAATATTGGGTAATATTTTGAATAAATAAAAATTAATGCAATTATTACCACTATTCTTTGGTAAAAGTAGTAATTTGACATCAAAACTGGATAAAGAGCAACGAAATAATATTGAAAAATACTTGTTGTGCATAGAAACTCGAAACATAAATGTACATAATAGGTGTAAATGCAACAAATAAATCATAGTTAAAAAATGAAACAAACAGTGTTTAAAAAGATATTCTAGATTAAACAAATTTAAACAATACATGCAATAGCATTTTAAGGAGATAAAAGTTTAGTGCAGGCGCTATTGTCCGATAGGAACAGTAGACATTTCCACAAATATTCGAGCATTCCGAGGAGAGAAATTCACTTTTTCCGCGCATTGTGAAATGTCGAATATCCAATTACGGAAAGGACCAGTAAGACTCTACGTGATCTCGTTTGGACTTGATCGTAACCTTTTTTTTAACATTTCCATGGCGTGAAAACAATATACGAAATTCGTTGAATGTTTGGTTATATAAAATTTATTCCGTGTTAACGATAAAGTCTAGAGATACAAGTTTTAAACTAAAATGATCTGTGTTCATATTTCTCGTAGATCAGGAAATGTTGTTATAGTAATTGTAATAATATTATATTAATTAAAATTTATCAGCTCGTAACGCTTTCACCATATTTATGTAATAATGTCTCCATAACCTCTATTTCTTACAAGTTAGCTACTTGAATATATAAAACATTTTTTGTCATTTTTATAGAACTCGATATTTGATCTTTGATATTACTCAGATATTTGTGTTTTTATAATATATGTTGCATTATTACAGTATGCATATAATTTAGCGTAGGTGTGGAAGACCATTATTCTCATTACATATTTCTTGCTAATAATACGTAACAACTTTTTACCCTTAGGGCATTTTTACTCGAGTGACAACTGACCCACAATGACATTGCAGCAGCGGAAGTAATAATATATTAACGCCAGCACAGGTAACTTGCTGGTTTCGACGGCGTTAGCTAGTTGCCACTGTTTCTATCACAGACAAAATATATATTTGTTACGTATTTAGATGAACTATTGTAGTATAAGTTTGCGTGAGCAAGCGGATGATATAGGTGAAACGATATTTTAAGTAATTATCCCAACGTCTTTTATGTTTACGTGCCTGAAAATGCTTTATTGGTACATTCATTGAGTTAGTTGATATCAGGTCTGTCATGTGGTATAAAATGAAAAAGAATCTCAAACACTTCAAAATAAAAAGATAAAAATTAATTTGCTTTATGGTTTTAATGTAGTTTTTAATAGATAATTTTAATATGTTAATAAATTATATAACACTTTGATTTTTTGACATGTTTAGAAGTTATCATCTTTCTAACATTACTTAATATTTTTTTATACACTTGGACATCCGTGATACCATTTTCCTTCTTTGTTTAAAAAAAAGAAGACATGCGACGCACTCGGGGTATAAAAGGCTTGCCTTGTTGTCGCGCCGTGCCGTTACAGGCATCCTGACCGCGTTGGTACCATGCTGCTAGCGGCCAATGAAGAAACATTCATTGGAGTTTAATAGTTTAGAGAAAGTCATAACGAATCAAATTTCTTTATATCCTAACTTGCTAGTGTACGGATTGCATTGCGTGTTATTAAAATTGTATTTTTCTCTATTGCAGTATTATTCTTTTGAATACCAAATCGTTTCGTATATCTTTTTTATAAATTTACCAATAATTTTTTTATTTCTTTTATAATGAAAAGTATTAGTGCCACGCAAAAATTCTACAAGGGTGACAATACGTCAGAGCGTCTTGGCATATTATTATGTACTAAAATGTACGAGAGTTTTCACATTGAATGATTGCGCTTGGCGGGGATCTCGCGTTGTATTACAGAGAAAAACGTATCAGTGGGCACAGAGAGATATACACGTCGCGTATACACGTCGCGGTCGTAACGATATAACCAACCATATTTGTGTAGAGCTTTGGTATAATTTGGGGAAAAAAATTGTGATATTTAAAGAATTTTATTTTTAAAACTGCAATTGTTTTCAAGGGTTGGTTTTCAAAATTAAAAAGGAACTAATGAGGAATATAATTAAAGACTGAAAAATTATGTTATATAAGACATTTACATAAATTACAATAAAAAGACAAATGATATAATATAAAAATATAATTAGGCATTTAAATTCTTCTTGAGACCAGTTAGTGACCAGAAAATAAATGGGCCTATGTTAATGCTGTTACAAAATTGAATAATGTGCTTTATTAAAGGTAAAGAAATCAGGGAAAATATTGGTGAAATCAAAATTATTATTTTTTATGAAAATTAATTGTCAATTTGAAAATATATTGTGGAATATATATATACATGTGTATATATATATATATATATATATATATATTTATATATATTTATATATATATATATATATATTTATATATATATATATATATATATATATATATATATATTTATATATATATATATATATTTATATATATATATATATATATATATATACATATATATATATATATAATTATATCTGGCACGTATGTATCTCCTAGCTTCGAAATTCTTGAAAAGAAAAGATTTGTCGAAATATTAAACTCCTAAAAGTATTAAATGGTGGGTGAAGATTAACTACATAGAATTTTTAAAATGATTAAAGTTAGGCATGGACATTGAAAATAGGATGCTCGGAAAGGAATAAAGAAAAACCTATAGAACATGAACGTACGCACGCATGCAAGCACACAAGCACGAAAGGGTGCGCGCTGGTTCACACGCACTCGCACCCGCACTCGCACACAGGTGCACTCGCACAGGCACATGCGCGCATACACGCATACGCAAAAGGCACGCTCGGACCCTCACGCACACGCACACGTCCATGCACACGCTCAACAACTGTTAATTCGACTGTGCTCCACGTCCTATGCTTTGTATAAGGCTATTGCTAGCGTTAAAATATTTTGAAAAATAAATTTCAAACTTAAGCCCCTCTTCCTTTTACTGAATAATTCATAAAAAATGTGGAGAAAGTAATAATTTTTTTCCTTATCTCGATGATAATTAGGTAGCATTTTAGAGTAATAAACTTACTCCCAAAATTTATAAAAAACTTGACATTCCGTGTGAAAAGACGGATAAACCGATCAACTTGAAATTTTACATGGCTATAGGGGTCATCATCAGTTATTACTAACAGCACTGGTTGGCTGAATTAAATATCCGAGTAGTACATAAACAAAACTATACATACTATCTCTATTTATAGGTGTTAATTAATTAAATTTCGTTCTGTGTTTACAATTTTGTATTAAGACATCTGAAATTGCTTCACAATCTAGCATCGTTTCAATATAACTTTACCTTGATCTTTCATTATATGGCGTCTGTTAATAGCTTTACCGTCTATTCCTACGGTTATAACATAATTTTCAGTAGCAATTGCAGGTATGTATGTACACAATTACGTAATTCGCTATAATAAAACTCCCTTAAAGAAGCTATTTGAAATGTTGGGTGCAAATCACTGTACTTTGACTTTAAAGATTTTAATGAAACAAAAAGCAAAGACTACATGTTGTCAAACACCATAATGATCTTTCAAAACATCAAACACATGTCAGTTGATACATTTCATCGAAAATACGTACACTCCGTTTTTATGGAAAAGAATAACTAAATGTAAAACAATCCGTTGTTTTTCTAATCATTTATCATTATCTGTTTTTTTTTAATTCTAGTCTTCGAAAGGTTTATTATACAATACTGCGAAATAATCAAATAATATTTATTTCGTTGAACAGCATGATAGTATTTCTGAAATAAAATAACTCTTTATATACTCAATCAATTATTTCTAGAAATAATTATTGCATGATAATTGTAGATTTATTGAGCTGGGAGCTAAATATAGTCGAATAAATTTTTCATAGAAGGAAAATAGATTTAGTTATTTTTTTCCTTTCTGATAATATTTCCAAAAAGGTTTTAAAAGGAATGTTTTAATAATAACAGTATTAATGGGTACATTACATCTATGTTGCAACGGATTAAGGACAAATTAATTTTTTCAGAAAAAAATTAAAATAAAAATTTAGTATTTTTCACCTTTTGTATCGTAGAGAATGTTAGTAAATGTTTTTTTTATACTTCTATTATTAACAAAGTAATAAGTACTTAGTGATTCGCGTCTAAGTACTTAGTCATTCGCGTATAATTTTATATAAATACAATATATTGCTTACGAATGTGACTAACAAAGTACTTACCAGGTTTATTGCATAGAAATTATCGTGAAAAATAAGTGAATCGGGTATGTCACTCGTCCGTACTCAGTTTCTTTTTTGCTAAATTAGCTTTCCTTTATTCTGGACATTTTTTATGTTTCCTGTCATTCTCCTTTACATTTACTATTACAAGCACATCCATTGCACATTATTGTCATTGTTCAGCAAACATTTCATGCAAAAACTAGATAAAAAATTTATTGAAGTAAGTCACGCATGCAATCTTTGTAGGTGATATCCATTTTGATTCAATGAAAATGTAACGCTCTCATTGGACAACCCACATTTAACTGTTTTTATTTCAAACATTTAGGGATATGATTTTGTTTGATCTTAACTTATTTTCCTCTTTTTACACTTCTAGAACTCTTGATTGTCTTACAAGTTATGTGACGAATATAGTGATATTCTTACTTGAAAGCAGACAGTAGTATGAATGTAACTCCCTTTAATTATATACGCCTTATACACCGATATTTTTATATTCATCTATAGAAATGAACTACGTACGAATATTGCAGTTTTCAAAAAATGTTGCACTAAAACGAAATTCTTTTAAATTGCAATTTATATTTTAGCAATTTAAACCAACGTTAGAATTGTTTAAAATAACTCTTGTGACAGAGAGTTAGAGAATACTCATAATTTCCATAAAGGCATATTTCGTCGTACTGTATGCTACATCTGATGGAAAATGACTGATAAATTTGATGTTAAAGGCTTTAAAGTGTAGTTTCAAGTTTTGCAAAAATAAATACATGGTAACGTAAAACTGATCAGGAGAGGATACTTACAGTCAACATGTTACACTCATAAATAAATATTATATTTATGCGACAAAAAGTCCGTTCAGTTCTAAAAAAAAAGATAACCGTAGTATTATGTATCACAGCGAATTTTTTGTTGAATTTGGGAGCATGAATTATGTGTGAAATAATTTCTAGTACTTTCAAAGGTTTGCAAAGACATCTAAAAGACAATTATAAATATTCAAAGTTGAGCTTTTTCCACAGTCCCAAGACAATGGAGTCAGAGAATCTCTGACAAATTAGAAATTAAAAATGAGTTCAAAAAGATAACGTAAGACGTGGCTGACCAATTTGAAAATAATTTGATTTAGTATGGGTCAATTCTAAATCTAAGTGATTACCTCCTTGCCACACAATCTCTTTAATAAAGAATATCTCAGCGCCGAATCCGAACTTTAAACTCGGATATCTCATCAACCAACGGCGCTAGCTGGAAGAGAGGGTTGGAGTTCGATAGCTCATTGCCCAGGATTTTATAATCACTATGTTACAGTAGTCTAGCGTGCACTGCGTTTACGCTGTAAAAGCGTATTTCTTCAACAGGTTTTCTGTTAGTGAGGCACGACGCAAGTTTTGTAATAATTTTTAACGCTGCATTTAAATTTTAATGGTGAGCTCAGTGTCCAGTTAAACAAATTGTGGGTAGCGAAGTTCAGAGCGTCAGAATGTACACTAAATTAAGTAGACCTAGAAATAGACTTGTGCCATCTGTTGAAAACATTAAATGTCTCGACGCTTCTGTCGAAGAGCATCCAAAAAATTTAATTAGAAAACATGGTACCTTTTTAAATGTCCATCGTTCAAGTCTTTAAAAAATGTTGGCTATGGACTTAAAATTGCATTACTATAAAATGCAAATAGTTCAGAAAATCAAATATGAAGCCTGAAACAAGCAGGAGATTTACTCTTAGAAAACGTTAGATTTTTTATTGAGGAAAATGGAATTTAATGGTGAATTATACTTTTATCATGAAGGTTAGGTATATCGTCAAAATTTTCACTACCGATCATCCAACAATTCAAAAGAAAAGCATCTGGAAACATTTCACAGCCCTAAAGTTACTGTGTGGTGCTCAATATTGTCTAAAAAAATCTTTGGGCCATTTTTCTTTGAAAATGACCGAAGTGCAACGGTTATTTTTGTACCACAGTTACGACAGAAGGACGTTGACGAGTCAGATGTGTGGTTTCAGCAAGATGGGACTACTGCCCGCATAGCTAGGATCTTCATAGATACACTTATAGCGCCATATCCGGGAAAAATCAAAAGCCGATTTGGAGACATAATTTGGCCACCAAGACCATCAAACTTAACCTAGCTGACTTCTATGGCGTCATTAAAAAGGAAGAGTTTTTGATACTCCTCTTATGCATTTAGAACATCTGAAAGCTAAAATAACAGAAGAAGTAAAAGCCATCTCAGTAGATGTTCTGTGGCGCGTCATCGCAAATTTGCACTTACGTTTTGAGGAGTGCGTTTGCCATATCGGCAAACATCTTGATAGCATTATGTTCCGCATATAAAATTCGTATAAATTTACTTTAGTTTATTGTTATAAAAATATTATAAATACGATAATTTGTTTTTTTAATATTATTTAATAATTTGAATTTCGTGCCGAGAAATATGTTATTATTGCAAGAGAAAAAATTACTAGAGTACCGAGAAGGAAATAAAGATGAAATTGTTTTAATTATGGATTATTTAAGAAAATATTACTTTTTAATTTTAAATTTTGTCAAAATTATGAGTTAATTTGAAAAAATTCATAATACCACTCTTCTCTGCGGGATGCTAGTAGACAGCAAAAACAATTAATGACGTCTACGACATAGGTGTGTAAAAATTCGTCTGCTAAATGTTAAAATTTCGTCACTGACGAAATTTGAAATTTTGGCGAATATAATTAAAACGATTTCATGCATTCAACAAACTTCACACGATAGTCAAGTGTTTCACTTTCCCACAATTCATAATCAGTACTAATTAATATTTTCCTCTTTAGTTTGCATTTGTCCACTTGTTAAATTTTCACCTCTGCTTTTTTTTCATCCTTTCTATCTCAATGCAATGACATCTATTTAGTTACAAGGACTTACCGTTTTCCCGACATGTGATCTTTTTTCCAGTGTTTTTTTAATCTCAACTCAAATTAAATCATAATATAGTTTTTAGTCTCAAGTCTGCCATTTTTAAACTTTTTCTCATCATAAAAGTTGTTTTAATGCCGTACATTTACTTTCAATCTGAAAGAAACCTCAGCAACTTTATTCCATTTCAGATAAAGAATTTAATTAATCTTGGAACATACAGTCTGTAAAACGACGTAAGATTTCACATAGAATTAACATATAAATAAAAAGGTAAAAATATGTAAAATACCGTTTTCTTATAAGCATTTGAGTCTAGCGGAAATTAAGTCAGTTTATGTTGATCACATTGACTACATTTCTCGAACCTACTGGTAATTTCTCTCTGTTCTTGATTTTTTTATTATTTTAATTCGGGTACGCTCATTTGTGATGTCAATACGTTATTAAAATGATAGTTACGAACCTATCTGCCAATAGTCCAAAATAATTATGTCATGTATATGAAATGCATAACCCCGTTTTATAATTGAATACACGTATGTAATTACAATCATTATTCTTAGGCAAATCAAGTCACTTGGTAATAATGTTGGATATGATGTAAAAAAATATGATATAGTATTAAAAAATATTTGCTGTGCATACGTTCTTTCAAAGTAAAATCCATTTTGTGATAGCTGGAAGTAAAAAAAAACACTACACAAATTACGCTCTTCCAGATTAATGAAATGTAATCTATCCATAAAATAACTTTTCAATTCTTTAAAAGATTGCTGCATGCGTCTTTATGTGACAGCACTACTTGAAATTTTCTCGGAATCACGAGTTCTCGGAAGACAAATCTCACTTTTTCCACGCATTATGAAATATTGAATATTCAATTACGGAAACAGCCAGCACTCTAGGTAATGTGGTTTTGATTCGACTGGTAGCTATTTTTTTAACATTTCCATAGTATGAAAATGATACAAGACATTCATCAAATGCTTGGTTATATTGAATTTATTCTATGTAGATAAAATATAGAGACTGTAACTATATTATATTAACTGAAATTTGTTGCTACGAATTATTTATACAATAATGTCTTCTTAATCGATATTTCTAAAGGGAAAATGATCGTCAGTGGTAATGAGAAAGTTCCGTAAGTTAATATTTCTTCTCATTATTCTTTAAGTGTTACTGAGTTATGAATGTGAGAACAATATGTAAAAAAAAAATATATATATATATATATATATATATATATGTATAGGACATCTCATTTAAACTTTGTAAATGGTACGTTCCGTGAGAAAGTTGTTCGTTGATAGTCTGTTGCTAATGTTATATAACATAACAACTTTGAACTACTAGGACGTTTTTTTTAATAGCACGGACTTCTTTAGCACAGTACCAGTACTTGTATGGCACGGCGGAAGCAAAATGCGAGAAAATATATGGATGTGATTTTACACTAAACAGCACCAGCATTAGCCTGACGCCATTTTGTCGGCGCTAGTAAACGTCCAACTTTTGTCATCGCGGCTGAAATATATTTGAGTTACGTAATTGACCAGCTGGAAAATAGTAGGTGGTACATGGAAATACATGTAAGCGGTCGCACAGAGAGTGCAGTGTGAAAACGTCGCATTGAACGGGACGACAGTTATATTTTTTACACAATTTAATATGAAATTTTTATGAATATTAAGTGTCACAACGCGTGAGGGGACATTATTCGGCATGATTTAGGCCTTAAATTTACCATTTGTAGGTTAATACTTTCACTAATATAGACCAAATTAAAAAAAATTAAATAACTTTTTATATAAATCTAGAAAAGAAAGATTTGTGCTTTATTACATCCCGATATAACTAGAAAAAAGGATTAAAACAAAGTCTGTAACCTTACGACTTGGCCAGCGAAACAAAAGAATATTTCATTACGCGATTACCCCTTTCACTGCTCCTTTATAGAAGGAAACCTTTGAAATCAGTTTTATACGCAGCTTTGTGCTAATATATGCAACGAATGAATTTGCTTTAGCGGCAAAGCTAGCAAAAATTACATTGTTATTAAAATTATATTGCCTAAGGTTTTGTATCGGTATTTCCCAAAATTGTTATTTCAATTATAATTAAACTAAGGGCGTTGTGATTTTGTATCGAAATATTGTAGACTTATTGCGTCTGCAAAACTATGATTTTTCGTTGAATTCTTTTTATACATATAAAATTTAAAAGAAAATAACATTCTTATAAGATTGTACAAGTGTCCATCGGCCTCCATGTCGGATATATCCGTTTTCCGCAGAAATCATTTCACGTGCAAACATAGAGTATATTATAATTATAAATCATATTTACCCGTAACACAAAAATAAATTTTTGATACACAAGAATATTTATAAAATAAATTTAGAAGGAGCAAATACATAAAACAAGTTTTTTTTAACTTAATATACTGCGTCCTTTGTAAATTTAAAAAAAATTATTTTTAGTTGATGTGATCACATTATCACCACTCTCCCAAAATTTCTGCAGTTAGACTCTAAAACCAGGGTTTATAGAAATTCATCTAAAGTTTACCGACAAATTGCAACAATGATTTTACATCTCATCGTTTCTGAGAAAGTTCATCATTATCAATATTCTCAATCAAAAGTACCTAAAACGTTTGCTTTAAAACTGTTTTCCATAGCTGACATCATGACATCGTTATATTGATTGCTTAGATGTACAGATCATATATTAGACATAAAGTCAATTCAAGTAATCATACAAGCAATATAACGTGTTCCCTTTTCTAATTATTGGAGAAATTTTACGATCCTTTACAGATGTGCCGAATGAGTGTTATACAATCTTTAACGTGACAATCTTCGAGCTCAGACGTTGCCAATGTGGTATCACTTTGATGAAATAAATCTCTCTTTTTAGTACTGTCTTCTTGTTCACCACAAAAACCTAGTTTCCTGTTTCCCGTTTCCAGTTTACCTTCAAACTAGAAATGTAGATATAAAGGTTATTACCAAATCAATATTTTAAAACTAAAAGTAACATGATGGCTATAAAATAATATATCGTATTAGTTCGTTAACAAATTTGAATGAAACAGCAAAATATTTAATTTTAAACAAATTAAAACTATAAAAACCAGTCTTCGAAATGAGAAAATAAATGACATATGTAGAGGAGAATTGAATGATGATGTGAAAGGAACAACGTCTTGAATCAGTTATATAACGATAGAGTCATATTATTACATTTCAATTTATTTAACATTCATATTGTCATATTAATTAACGTAAAGGTCACTGCTTAATATTTCAAATTAATAACACATTTTGGATTGGAATATTATAGCTGCAAGAATCCTTGTTATTTAGAAACTAAACATAACAAATTAATTATAAAAATTATGAAAATTTTTATATTCAGTTAATTTTGCCTCTTGTATAATTTTCATTGTTTTGTACAAAAAAAGTTACATCTCTGGAACTACATGTATAATACTTTAAGTGACTAATAAATTCATGCATCAGTTACAACACGTTTTCCTGTATGGAAATTTAAAACTCATCTCTTTTTCTTACAATAACCCAAAGAGATCTTTAAAGTCACAAACTTAAGGGAACAAAAGTTCCAGACTTTTACTGTCGAAGCAAAACGATTTTTCCGAACGTTTCAAATTATTTATGCTAATAAATGGCCAAATAATTTATTTACCGTATTTAGATTGTATTCGTAAGAAATGTATAATTTACGAAATCCGCTTACAGGAGCTTTTCAATTTGCGATGTGAAAATAGAAGGAAAAGCCAGAATATTTCATTTCCAATTGTAATCACGATTCACTGGTTGGGAGCGTGTGCGGTGATTAAATAAATTATTTTCCTGAGTGTAGCCGTTTTATGTGACGTGCGATTGATGTTAAATCTAGCATTGCAAAAGAATTTGTTGTACCATAATTTGGTGAAATTTAAATTATATATTTCTTCATACATAATTTTACAAAACTTTTCTGAGAAATAAGTATACAACTTAAAAACAAATTTGAAAATGGGAGCAGGCGAATAAAAATCATATTTTAGGAAGGAAACCATTATGTACAAGAATAGTTTAAGGAAAACATATTCGCTTTTTCAGTTAGTTTTCACTTTTCATAATGCATTAATTCGCGATAGCGGATATCGATATTTCTTGATGGTAATATCGCAGACTTTATAAAGAAAATGGGTTACTATCATACTCTACTTGGAATTTTTGTGTTAAGTATTTTATATTTTTTGTCAAGTATAAGGGAAAAACGAATCTCATCTCTGCTACCGACGTCTTTTGTATCCTTTACTCTCTGCTGCCGACTGTCTTTTGTATTTTTTTTGATGATCTTGGATGGGATCTTAATATTAGATACGTAATTTTAGAATGATATTATATATGTTGTCGTTGTGTGTCTTTATTCTTAAAAACTTTTATTTAACTCGTTTTATTTTTTTCAATCTACTTTGTATTTTGTAATAGATATTTAACCCTCTTCTCAATAGCCTTTCAAGTCTCTATGACTTAACCTTTTCAAGTCCCTATGACGTGAAACATTGCACATATTCTTCTCAATATACTTTCAAGTCCCTATGACTCAAACCCTTTCAAGTCCCTATGACTTAAAACATTGCATATATGCTTATTCGTGGTGACAAAACATAACGAATATGGTATAGTTTGGATTTGATTGTAAAGATGGAAGACAGACAAAGTGTCTTCTTACATTTAAATAGGTGACCATTAAATTTTAGTTCCATTCATTTATCGCCATTAGTTCTATGTATTTATTATTATTTAGAACATTAGAAATAAAAGTTTTTACATAATTATTTATTTTTATTATTGTGTTTGGCTTGATGATATATGTGACCTTGATCTGTAACTACTCGGCATAGAACATTTAGCGTCGTGGGACACTAAAATTTGAACTAAAATTTAATAACTAACTTAAAATTTAAAAACTGCTTTCACGTAGTCTTTTAGATTTGTTGACAGAGATCATTTAAAAATAAATGTAAATAAAGCATAAAAACTTATAATTAGTAATGAGTTCTGTGGAATTTTTAAAACTCGTTGATTAATGGGTTCTGCTACTATATCATAGATGGCACTCTGAGGAATATAAATGAAAATGTACGTTTTTACATTTCACTATATCTGATCAAAAGTTCTGCTACTAAGCTATAGATGGCACTCTATGGAATGTAATCAAAAATTTACATTTTTATATTGCACTATATCTGTATGCATATTTCAAATGCTTCAAGTATATACTATTGACTAGGCAAAGCATAAGTATAGGTAACCCAAAAAATGAGTGTGTTGTCTAGACACTTATTTTTGGGAGTTTCCCGGAATTCAGTAACAATATCATTATAAGTTCGGAACCGTTTGAAATGTCACGATGAAACAAAAACTAAACAAAGTTAGTACGTAGGTCACTATCTATAAGCTGTGTAAAATCCAATAGTCTATGAGTAAATTTGTGTGTGTGTGCGCGTGTGCATGTGTACGCGTGCGCGCGTTTTCACGTGTCCGAAATTCTCAAATTGCGTGTACGCACGCGCACACGCAATTTGTAAATTTCAATAGTTCATTAAACGCATGCAAGTGTAATATTCAACAGTCTATGAGTTAGTTTGTGCGTGTGTGCGTGTGCGCGTGAGCACGTGTGCGTGTAAACGCGTGAGCACGTGTGCGTGTGTGCGTGTGTGTGTACGAGTGTGTGTATATGTGTCACGATGGGACCATGTAACTGATTTATTACCAGAAGCGCATAGTACACCCAAATTTTGGATTTCCAGTTTTACCAAGATATTTGAGAGCTGTAAAAAATGATATGTTTATTTATAATAAATCTTTAGTTATACAATAATTAAAATGAAATATAATTATACACTACACCGCGTTTTACTTCCAGTAGTTAAAAAAACAAACTGACAAAAATAAATGGGTGTTGTTTTTCGTTTTTTAGTTTTACTCTCCGCCTGTTCGAAATCAGTTGTTATTTCATTGATATGGTTCCAGATTAATAATTACGTGTACAATCACTATTATCAAAACATCAATAAACAAATATTACACAGGAATCAATCTGTCCTATGCAATGTAATACACAAAGATATATGCAACTAGCATCGGGACTAAAATTGATATTCAATGTAAAGCAAAACTCTACTGAATTTTCAAAAACTGAAATAAAACCAGTTAAATATATTTTAAACCTCCTAGAAATTTTTAAAAGTTGTAATTGAGGTTGATAATTATTTGGTTATTTTTAATTTTATTGGATTAAAATTAAATACTTTATAATTTCACTTATATAGCCGACCGACTTCACTTTACATCCACTACCAAGATTTCAAATATAACTCTTACCGTAGCTCGTTGCGTAACTTTAAAATTATATAATGACTTTTAGTTTAATTTTGTCCCAGGTATAACATTCTCGTGAACAGGTTCGATGCTAATTTTACCGACTTTCTATGATAAGAGTGATAATCATAAACTAAACAAATTAACGATACCAGAAAAAAACGGCGAAGGGGGAAGGAGTCGCCTTATGGACGAAACGTGTTAAACAAAGAAATATTTTTTAGAAATAATTGTTGAAACATTAATAAAGTATTACGCTCATTGAAAAGTAACATTACATTTTTCAAACCGAACATAATGGTAATATTGAATTAATAGATGCAGATATGTATGAAAATAATGATAGTTGATCTATAATAGATTTAAAGTTTATTCGTGATGATATATTCTTTCATCAATTTTTTAAATATATGTTTAGTAAAAAAATCGTGAGAAAAGGCTTTTTGCTCCATATGAGAAGTGTGCCGTCATTCAATTTGAAGGTAAAATTTTACATCTCTTTCTTCTATATAAAAAAATTGTGTGACTTCTAAATTAAAAGATTCAAAGGTATGAAGTTATTTGGAGAGGTAAAATTTAAAAAGCCTTAAACCAATTTAATTTCCTGATATCAAATTAAAAAATAGTCATCTCTTATTTTCAACTTTTTTTACGCCTACTTATTTATGTTAAAAGCTTTCGTAAAATACCATACAATCAATTAAACATATAATCAATTAAACATAATTTCGCAAACTCACCATGAAATCTAGATAACATTTCAATAATATAAATTGTACTTCGATTACATTTAAAAACATAATGACTGCAATGTGTAAATTTCGGTTACAACTAAACGTAAAATATTCCGGTGTTATTAATTTTCTTATCCCAAAAAAGTATAAGGAGATGTGGTAAATTATCTGGGTGGATCTATTTCAGTAAAATTATCAAGTTTTATATATAACTATTAAGATCCTATAGCCTTATAAATTTCTTTTATCAACAGTTTTGCTTTGAGGAAATATTGAATATACTGAATTACACAATCTCCTACTAATTTAACGTTATAAGGGGCATGTTTTTGATCTTCTTTTATAATGCTACGTTTAGGAGATTTATTTGTGTAATAAGTCTAATTTAACAATACATATAACATAAAATGTAATAAATCTAGACACAAAGCTCTAACTAGCTCATCCATACTTTTTAGAAAATTTCCACAAGAATTTGGCTATTTTTATTTAATGACTTTTTACTGTCAATTTTATGAATAACTTAGGCTTTTTAGGTTAGTTTCCATTTAGTAAATTATTTGGACATTTGTTGATAACACTTTTCATTATAAACATGCCGAAGAATTGACAACAGAGGTTAAGTTTTTATTAAGGAAAGATTTGTATTATTATATTAGGGAAAAATATTTTGTCTTTATTAGGAAATAATTTTTTTTATAATTTCTCTAAGGAACTTTTTATCAATACTTAATCTAACAATAATCAAATATATTAAATGTCGGTTATTTTTCTGAAAAGTATTATAATATAAAAGTATTATAACTTTTCTCGTTTGTGTACAAAATGGTTATAAGGAGTCATCGTTATCGAAGTATTGTTTTGTAATTTTCTGAAAACGGAGTCTTTCATTTAATGCCTTCGCTATGAGTGCAAACAGCAACATAAATATTCCTTTTATCATACATATTAATATTATTTGCAGTCATATTTATTTCTGATAATATTGATAGGGACTGATTTTATTGTTGAATTGAAATCCAGTGATTTTTATATTGATGATATTAAACAGATTAAGACCTTGTTTTCTTAGGGAAACAATGGTTACCATGGGGTCTTAAATTGATTTTCATTTCACGTCAAGGCAAAATATTCCATCGTGACTAAATTAAAATATGTCCACAGCCAAATAAAAAACTTTACGCATTGAAAATACTCACGCTAATGATGCCACGGGGTCACCGTGAGCCCGAAATGTAGATATACATGATCAACTTTTTTAGACGAAAATATTGCAATATTAACACGAGTTTAACATTTATATTCAAGCGTGTATTCCAATAGACGTATCTGCATATCGTAAATATTTTCTTAAAAGGTTTTCAGCTTTCCTTATTTTGAAATCCTAACGAAATTTCTGTCACTCAACAATATTTATGTTCTGTATTGGACAAAGTTTAAGTGGATGCATCCGGTCGTATTTATTCGGGAAAACTGTTGCAGACGTTACATAAATCTGCTTTTTACGGTCGAGTTTGCCCGATTCTTTGTACCTTACTGTGCTGTCTGTAGCGATGTTCCTGGAAATTTAAATATTTCCAGCAAATATCTCTGAAAAGTTTTGCCATGGCGATAACAGGACGTAGTGGCAAATTAAAATTTACGTTTTTGAGTTTAGCAATTGTTGTGTGGAAATAAAATTTCGAACTTATGTTGGTATTTGTTCTCATATAAAGCTATTCCTTTGAAAATTAAACATTTATGTGACATATTTTAAAAATTTTTTAACATAGTTGTGTTTTTAGGTCAATTTAGCATATATGCAATAAATATGTCAACGTGACTAAATATTTATATACATACATTTCCGGTTATCAAAGCAAGTTCTTAGAATTATATTTCATAAAAATATTATTGCTTTTTTATGACTTTTTATAATCATTTCATGTTATAAAAACTCAGTTAAACGGTGTGTAAATATTTTGAGTTTTCTAGAAATTTATTTTATGCTATTACGTATATTTTGCTTTCGTTCTTTACATTTATACCAAAGTATCTTTTTTTAATTGTAGGATTACTGATTTTTTAAATATTGCCATACCGCTAATAATACATATTAGGAAATAATATTGAACTACAAAATAGAAAACGAATCGGTAATACCTTTGGGAAAATTTTATTCTGAATCAGTGAGATTCTTTTTCGATTTGTAAGAATCTAAACGACAGAGTGAAATTTTCAAATAAATTTTACCTTAATTATAATTAGTTATTAAGGGACTGATAAAAATTAAAGACATTTTGTTAATAATATTCGTTTAGCATTTATTAATTCCGCCTCCTCAGTTTATTTTTATTTGTTCCTGTGTCCAACAGAGTATTCTCTCTATTTTGTACCTAAATTATGAAATTTTTTCTCTTGTAGTATGACAGAAAGGGACCGAGCTTTGTAGTATAATAAAAATTTCTCTGGGATTTATTTCAATGATTGTTTTTAATTTTTGTAGTTCCAAACTTAAAACTGGAAAAATGGAACCCTCATAAGATTTATGCATCATAACCATTTTTATCAAAAAATATTTGACGTAGAAATTTTAAATTCGGTATATATATATATATATATATATATATGTATATATATATATATATATATATATATATATATTTACATATATATGTATATATATATATATATATATATATACGCTTGTACATATTTATATCAATGTTTATAAGTATGTATATATTTTTGCCTATGTGTGTATGTATATGTATATTTCACAACAACTAACTTTCAGATTGTACTTATAAAATCTGTGGTTTTATTTATTTTAAAAACATGTCCTTAATTGCAATTAAAACATGTTAATAAAATGTCGTCAATTAACATCACATGATAATGATTTGCAGATCGGATTATTCAGATTTAAAATTTGCTTTTTAGCAGGTGGGAAAACGAGCGACATAAGTTCAACTAGGACTGCCTTTCAGCGCACACTGTCGGTATGGATGCGAATAAAAGAGAAGTAATAGATATCGCCAAAAATAGTATTTGTATTCGAGAGAAAAATGTGTTTTATTTATTTTTTATTGAATTCAATAAGGAGAAACACTTAAAAACAGAAATATGAAGAATTTTTCGTGTGTCTAATAACTGGAAATTTCACAACTAAATTTACAAGGAGATACTGAATGCTCCACAAGAACAGCCATACTATTAAGAAATATATAATGAAAAGGTTACAAAACCTAATATAGTTATTTTTAAATTGAATATTGACAAACTTTTTAAGCATTAATATATAATGTTCAAAAATCTATATGAACCAAATCCTTTTTTGTGGCTATTTACGAATCTATATCAACAAGATGGCCACATCAAGAATTTTTAACTGTGTATCATAATATGAAATTAAGAAGGTAGAAGGTCCAAGTTATAATGAGATTCATATGATAATTTTTCCCTAAAAACAATTATCTTTTATTTTGAAAATATTTTCCATTTAAATTAATAAACATTTCTGACGTCAGATTAGCTAAAGTGATTTTATTCCCTCTTTCCTTTTTTTAATCAAAAATACGTTTTGGTATTTACGAAAGCCATTCATAACTTTATTTAGTAAAGATTCAATTCAAAAAATCACTTTACTTCCAATTCATGTATAAAACAAGTGGCGAACTCAATTTTCAAATGTAATTTCGCGGAGTTCTTAAAAAAAAGTCTTCATTATTTTTTATAGTAAACTTATTTTGAAATCTCTTTTGCAAAAGGTTACATCGCGAGCCTTGTAACTGATTTGCTTATTATAATTAACCAAAGTATCGTTATGTGTAAGTTTGATTTCGAATAAAAGCAGCGAAGTTACAATTTGACTAAAATACACTGATTACAAAGAACTTATTTTGTATTTATAATAATTTATAATTTTTTTCGCTAATTTATACGTCACTAAAATAATCTACGTATCTTACATAAACCGAACTTGTTTCTCAAATTCCATTATTACATTCGAGCACTGTTTATAAAAAAACTATCGCTATGTCGACATTAACTTATTGCGAGTTTCCGCAAATAATTTTAACAAAATTCTTACTTTCATAGTATTTTTCTAAGACATCTCTTTTAAAAACTTCGGTAAATATAAATGTAAAAACCTGTTACTGATGAAATGAAAAGCAATGAATGGATAAGATCGATGAGGTCACTTAATTATTATTGGTTTTCAAAAGTGAGAACTCTTTTCAACACTATAACTAAAAATTTGTGGAAGATCATCATTTTTTAACTAAAACTTTACTGTTCAATATATTTCGGTTTCATTTTGCAGAAATTCATTATCACCTAAGGTTTTGAACAAAAATTTTACTCTTCCTCTTTTAACATATTTTTCTACTTTAATAATTAAGCAATATTGAATTATTGATTTTTTGAATGTTTACCATTAAAGAACTAATTCAATGACATGTAACTAGCATTCCATAAATAAATATTCCATTAATATTGCATTCAGGAAACCGGCAAAAAATGCATTTAATTTAATACACGTTACATATAATATTAATTATGTTCATATTTGCCAACAAATAATGAATTTGATCTGAATGTATACTGCAGACAAATGATAAATTTAATATTATTATATATTCATAAAAAACAACCCGTCTTTGAGCTATGGCCGCGTGACTGACTACTCATTGGTTATTAGACCCTAAAACCCAGTAACTTAAATCTACTTTTTGATAATTATATTACAACACAAATGTATTCATAGAGGAACACTATTCGGGTATTTTTAGAAGGTTTTGAATTTATGGTATGAATAGTATACCGATAGAAGTTGTAAAAGCAAAAGATAGCAACCTAATTTTAGAAATTTTGTTCAATCTTGTTTCAAAATCAGAAAATACCGTTTATCGTGCGTTTCTTCAGTATAAAGTGTAGTCGATTATATGTAGCTTATTATATTTTCATAAATCTTAAGTACTATTAAAAGCCCTATTTTTGAGCTTGTGTTAAAACTTTTTGATAATTTTAAATAAACGAGTATCCTGGCACTTTTTGATTATACTTCTCAAAAGCTATTAAAGTATTTGGGAAATATGAAATATATGTAATAATAGAAAAAAAAACTTAATTTTATGGGCCTGAATTTTAATGTTATATTTTTTAAATACTTTGTGAATTTCCTTTGCCCGTCTAAATCCTACTAAGAAAATTCGGGGTGGATATGGTAAGAAAACTCATAACCTATAATAAAATTTCCACATGCGGAGGATTTTGTCTAAACGTGAATATACGTTGTCTCGTGTATATAATATGAAAAACGCATTACGAAAAAAATGATCTATTTAAACAGAAATTGAAATGATCTATTTCTGACTTGGTTCGAGTATTATACTTTTTATTTGACTTGAAGTTCCATTTTTTCCGTTTTGAAGTTCCGTTTCCTTTTAAATATATTTTATATTGCTTCGTTTATCATTGACAAAATACTTCATTTTAAGTTAATATTATAAATAAAAGAGAGGCGTTGCAATTGACACACACATTTGATGTATATGACCACACACTTCAGCGTAGCTGTGAATAAATCGTTTAGTTCTGAACGGGATTGAAACTGATTGTACAAGTGATGATGTCTCTGGTATGGGCGATTTGCTATAACTCTGTATCTACAATCAAAAATGATTTGAAACTGACTATAAATACTAATTTATACTGGTTAAATATTACAAGATGTAAATTCAAATTAATTCATAATATAAGTATCTTACAATTTCGGCGCCTATTCACGGTCATTTTTAAAAGTATATATAATTTGAAGATTGATAATAAGGTTTCGATTTTTACATTTACTGTACAAAGTCCAGAAATTAAATCAAGTAAATATAAAACAGATTAAATAAAAAAAATAAGACATGAAATAAAATTTACTTAATAACATGATAAAATCAATTTCTAGGTAATATATTTACATTCCATTTAACATTCACGAAAGTCATAATTATTTTCTTAATAAAAAGCTTTAAATCTTATGGTTAAAACCTAAAATAATAGTACATAAATATGTAGTTACGTGAACATGTTGATTAAACATCTGCTAAATTAACCGAAAAACACTTCTATTTAATTTCCTTAGAAGCTATGAAGAATTGTGCCATATAAATAAACAAAACAAATCATAATAAAAGAAAACAAATCTCGCAATTTATTATATAAATATGGACATTTCGTAGGATTAGCATTTTAAGAGAAATTATACAAAAATATAGCCTTTTACCGTACATACAAAATTCATTCCCATTTAGCAAAATCTAAACTCAGCCATCACAAAGATCTTTAAAAGCGTCATTTCAATTTCCAAGAAAGTCGCTACAAAAGGCACCATAAGACAAAGAATCGGACCAACTCGACAGTATAAAGCAGATTTATGCACCGTCTGCAACGTTTTTCACGAACAAATCCAACCGGACCTCTCTACCGATACTTCGTTCAACAAAGAACATAAATATTGTCAAGTGACAGGAATTTTCGTTAGGGTTTTAAGAATAAGGAAAGCTGGAAACATTTTACGATAATATTGTCCACGACATGTAAATTTATTGGACTATACGCTTGACTGTGAGAGTTGAACTTGTTTAGATATAGATATATCAACGTACTTCGTAAATTAATAGTATTCAAATATATAAATTTTAATCATATTTGGAAACCATAAAAGTAATAAAGGAATTTGCCACTTTTAAATTTTCATAAAGAAATCGCAAGGAATTTAAGAAATTCTAGAACTAAAAAAGATGATGTATGCTACGGTATATTGGTAATTTTTTTAAAGCATAGTTTTATTTTATTTCTACATTTTACTATTCAATATGCTTCTTGCATTTTTTGAAATGGATATTTTTAAATATAAGGTGTTTTTAAATGCATATTTTAAGTTTTAGCCAAACCAGTTTTTTAAAATTGCTTGTATGCCCTAATCTACAGCTACTTAATTCTCTAAACTCCAGGTATTAATTCTTTTACAAATGACAAAACTATAATGAATTAAAAAAAGAGGATTTTATAATATTATTCTGTCATGAGAGTGTACTTTAACTAATCACTTAAGTGTATCATAGCTGATATAGTTTGAATAAATAGAGTAAAAAAAAGAAACGAATGACAATCGATAATGTGATATTTTGGAGACTGAAAATATATCTAATAATGACGGGTTACGCCTGACAAAGAAGTAGAAAATAAAAAAATGAAAGTATATTTTATGACGTATCCGCTGATATAAAAAAGAGCTTTTTGCCTCCTTACAGTTAGAGAGATTATTATTAATATTTTTCATTATACTCATATGTTTTTAATGTAAACATTGCAAATACTAGGTATTTAATTTATTTCAACGACAATAATTTGGCTAAGTAAATTGACTTTTCTCATGGGCATGTTATTGCTTCATGTACGTGGGCATTTCCAATGCTTAAAGTCTTTTGTTTGACTGTGGAAATGTTATAATTTAAAAATTATTGAATATTACCTCCTTGACATGAAAAAAAAAAACAATTTAAGACTCCATATTAAGAGATGTTTTTCTCAAGAAAACAGTAACTTAATCTGTTTGGACTTATTAATTTAAAAATCACTGATTTTAATGTAAAAATAGCGTCCATCAATTAGATTTCGTTTTTCTAGATGTATATTGTAATAAATAAAACCGATTGCAAAAAATACTAAGACGTGTGATAAATTTTAGAATATTGTCGCTACTTTTTATACTCATCGCCAATCAATTAAATAAAAAACTCCAATAATGGGAAAACACAAAACCAGCATCACTTCATAGACCTTAATTGCTTAAATCACTTTATATACATATTAGAACACCATTTTACTATTTTTCAGTAAAATAATGGATATTTGTTTATTTTATTATTTTTAGATGAACCTTTGATAAAGCGTTTCTTATAAAAGTTATAAAAAAGTCTCTTTCCCAGTAAAGACAGGAAGTATAAATTCTATATGATTACTAATTTCTGGTGTTGAAAAATAAATTATTTTGCTGTTTTCAAATGACAAATGTTGATAATAAATACCTAAATGATTTTTAGGAGTAAACATATACTTTTAAAAACATTACTCTAAAAAGGAGAAGTAATTCTTCAAGAAATTAACGGTAATAATGGCGAGATCCAATTTTCCAAAGGAAATTTCCTTGAAAGTTTATATATAAGGAAACGAGTTAGAACTTTGCATATAGATTCATTAAATTTTATATTCACCCCGATACAAAACTCGACTGTGATAAATTTTTACCTTTACAGAACCAACATTTTTACCTTTACAGATCTATAGAACCTTTGAAATTATTTAAGGATGTTTGTTTATTTGAATATTGTTAGGTGAACCATTGGCTAATTTTTATATTTTTATAGCTTTAAAACCAGAATTTGGCAACCACACTGACAAATTCTGGTTTTAAAGCAATAAATATATGAAAATTAGCCACCGGCATCAAGTTTTTATTTATTAAGAATTAAATTTTTAATTAAACCAGATAAAATCTTTAACTCACTTAGAATCGCTGTCAAAAAATCGAAGAATTAATTTTTAATAAAAATCGTAAGTAAACTCCGCCTTGTGTTGAGGATTACGCCTAGATATGCGACCTTGTCCCGCACACCGCCTTGTGTTGATGATTTGAAATAAATCGCCTTTATGTCGTAATATAATCCTGAATATTATTTTATTAATTCAATGTTTTCTCAAACTAAACCTGATGGTAAAAAAATCATCACGCCGCAGTTACATATTACGTATGTATGAAACTTGATAAGTTAAAATAGTTTGACTTTATAATTAACTTTTTGTGGATGAGGTTCACAAAAAACTATTTTTTATCATAAAAATTAAATTTTTAAATTCGAGTGGGAGTCGCATTATGCCATGCATGCTTAAAAGAGCATAAATATTTAAGTGTTCATACTGTTTTTATCCATGATTAACAAATAACAATATAATTAATTAATATTTTCCACGTGTAAAAATATTACAGGCAAGCGTAAAAATATTGTAAATTTCTCAAAAATTGTTACTCATTGTTGTAGTTTTTCAATATAATTTTCAAAAAAATATTCTGAAATTCTTACAAGGTACTCACTTAATTTAATTCAAAGTATAAAATTAAAAAAAAAGAACTATTTCTCATTCCTTTTTTCAAATCTAATATAGTTATTTTCGAGTGCTAACTTTTGAAATATATTTAGATTAATACCTAAATGATTTTTAGAAGTAATCATGATTATTACTTTACCATTATTAAGTTTTAGGTCTCCACCCCTAAAGACTTTTGAGACCATTTTGGTTTGGATATTTTTAATATATATCTAGAATTATCTTACGTAAAATTCTGAAATAAATTTATAGCCGTATAATTGTTTTCTTTATTTGACCCCTTACGCAATACATTAATTTATAAAAATCGATTATGATATTTGCCCCTCGAATATTATTTTACGTTTATTAAACCATTAAAATATATAGGAGTCAATATAGTTTATTAGTGTGACACTGTAGAGTATGATTATCAAATAATTTCTGAGAATAATGGATATGTCATATGAAAGGATGAACAGACAGAAGGCCACGTGAATGGTCTTATAATAATTATTTTAGTTCCAGCAAGCTTGACTGCTAAAGAAAATTAATTAATAGTATTTATTAATATGAACGGGGTACATCAACTGCATTTAAAAAATTTCCTTCAGTATAAGGGGTAGAGAAAGACGTAATCGCTTAACAATATATTCTTTTGTTTCGCCGGCGGGTCGCAAGGCTGACAATTGTATGTATATCAGGTTGTAAGAGAGCATAAACTTTTAACTACTTTAAAAATGTTGTACTGTTGACAGCGTTGTGAAATGTTTACGTCATATTAATATATTTTAATATTACAAAGAGTAAAAAATATATTATAACACAATGTACTAAAAATATATTGGAAAAGATTTAGTATTCATAAGGAGAATTAAAAACTACGGGAATTTATGTTATTTTTATTGACTTTCGAGCGTTGATTTTAAACTAATTTTGATTATTTATTACTTATTTTAAATTATTGAATTTACGGGCTTTTTTAGACTAGCCGGATTGGCAATAAAACTAATGCCCGATTGATTTTGGTGCAGGCAACGGAATGGAACTGTGCCAGTGTGTGCCTTTTACAGGTGAGATAGGCGAGGGAGCTATCTGTGGTGATGGTCGGATCTAGGATCGGTGTGCGGGACAAGGTTGCGTACCTAGGCGTAATCCTCAACATAAGGCGGATCTTTATACTACAGGCGCGATACATTGGAAAAATGGCCAAGCTTGCGTTTCATGCCATGGTCCGGATTGCCAGTGCTGTCTGGGTACAGAATAGCTCAATCCTCAAGGTAATGTATACGGCAATATATCTTAGTACATTGGCCTATGCATCAACGGTGTGGGCTTCATATTTTGTCGGGTCCAACGAGTGGCTCTTAAAAAATGTTCTGCCTGCTGACGTCACGATTGTAGAACGGGTGGCTAATTTTATTTTGGCTTGAAGCAGGAGTTCGTCTATGGGTTCGTTGAGTTTTGACTTTGTTGAGAATGAACCCCTCTTGATTAAAAAGCGATGCTTATCATCATCACTAATCACTCAAGGGGAAATCCCTAGGTTATTCTTCTCTGATATTTTTTAGCATCTAAATAAAAATTGGCATAATACCGACTATTTCAAATCACATTTTTTGACACGACATGGCACCTTCCGCCCGAGCTTACACAGATTTGCTCCTGTGGTTTCGATACGCAGGACATAAATCATGTTTTATTGACTGCGGTGAACATGATGGTGTGCGTAGAGTTTTGACTAAGATCATGCGTCGGCATAACAGTAGAGTATAATAACACGAATCGGAATTTGGTTAAGTGTGAACCGATCTTCGAGGCATTTAGAGTGTTCGTCAAAAGCACTCTAGAGAAAATGGTGGTACTAAATGTCTCATTGCGTAGGAAGAGTACATAACCCTGTTGGGTGGAAGCGCTGTGATTTTAGATCCAGAACTCTATTAAGGGACTTTTGAAGGTCTCTTCTTTTATATAAGGGACGATGTTACAGATCCCAGATGGGGCTGTGAGACAAGCTGAGTGGAATGGCGGGAATAGATGAGACAGGCCACGGTTTGTCCCATGGGTTTCTTTTATGTAATTTATATTGTTTGTACAATTTACATTAAAATAAATAAAAAAATGTAGAATTAGTTTAGAAATGTTTGTTTGTTTCTTGGTTTTGTGATCTTTCTCTGTGACACTCAAGAAATTTCAATGTATCTTGTCGACACTTATCCGGAACGCAATAATTTTTATTATTGTTTTTCAGTTTGTTCCACATAAAGCGCCTGATCTCTAAATACCCAATTAATTCAACTATATCGTATTTTTAAACGCGTAAAAATAAGAGAACTGCAACAAATTACCGAAATAAATTTTTCACACTACGGCTCCGGCATGTTTACATACATTTACACTACAACAGTTTAAGTAATTACGTAACACGTGTACCTTTTCGCTGTGACGACAGCAAACTCCCAGTCTGCTTGTCCTTACAAAACTGACGTTATGCCAATGCCGGTACTGTTCAAGTCTGGTGTTGTAGGATAAAAAGGCGATTTATTAATTTCATCCACTTTTATTTCTGCTGCTACCTTATGAGCGTCTACGCCGGGCTGGAGACGGGCCAGTATTGATTAATGTGATAATGCTTAATGAGTAAAAAGTTATTACGTATCAACTTTTGACCATCAGGTTTAACTTTTCACTTCAACATAAACTGATAATTTTTATCGGTTTAAATAGGTGATAGTTATTGCCACTCTTCAAAATAATATAATTTATTTAGATATTATACTGTCTTCGGTAGACTGAGTAGTGATGAAAAAATTTATAAAAATTACAGAACATGTTAACTTATGTAAATTTAATTTACTTTATAAAGAAATTATAGCTTTAGAAATATCGATAAATGAGACCTTATTAAAAATATAATTTACTGCGCAACGGCGCGATTTAGCCACAGTTACTAGTACTCTAATACTGTTACAGTTATTATATAGCAGAATTTTCCTGGGTTAAGAGAAATTTAAACACTTTTCGTTTCTGTTCAACACTTATGGCTCTAGACTTTAATGTCTATACAGAATTAAGTAAATAGTTATCAAAAAAACTTTCAACAAATTTCGTATTTATTTTCATGCCAATAAAATGAAAAAAATGGTGAAGGCCGAATATACATGAAATCATCTTTCGAAATTTTTTCCAAAAATTGTTGACTGAAAAATGTTTTTGATTTCGCGTCGCAAGTGTGACGAATTTTGGTTATATACGGTGGTAGGTTAATTATGGCCGAATGATTCGATTTTGGATATACTGCGTGCTATGTCGAGGGTGCTTTAATGAGAATTTGTAGGTATATTTTCATTTCATCACTTTACCCGGTAAGTAAGTGACACAGTTTTAAATCATTAGATTATGTACGGAATGCAACAGATGTTCGTGCGCGAATATTTATACATATGTTTTTTCTTCTTTAATTTATTTTAAGTTATTTTTTCATTAAAATATAATTTATTAATAGAAATAAAACACTACTTGGAGAGAGAGCGTTGTATTTGAATTTGCTAGGTATATGCTGATTATGTAAGTCCAGGTTTATAATGAAAACATATATTTTCTCCTCGGAAAAATGTATTAATTTATTATGTGATTTATTTTGTATCTAACTTTTATATATTAGATGAGTGTATTTATTTTAATTAATATATTGTATTTGTAATACAATTAATTTCAACATTTATTCAAGTTTTTGTATTCAAAACTTCTCATATATTAAAGAGGTTGTGAAAATTGTCACTTCTGCAGTGTGGTCTTAAGTACACCAATTTTTTTTGCATCGAATTTATCCGTTATACCTTTCCTTCAGATGCTTTTGATAGAATATTTATCGATAGCTAAGTAGCAGTTTAAAAATTGTTATTAAGAGAAAGGTTTAATAACCAAAAGTAAAAAGATTGAAACCTCCTTCAAGAACATAAAGGGCTAAATATAAAGAGCTATATTTAAATCAATGAATGTTTTACGAGTTTTTTTCTTGTTGCAGCACCTTATTTTTTTACTACAATAATAATATTCTTAAACATAGCTGTAAAACAATGATTATTCATCCAAAAGTTTATAATTTTTAGACGTCTCTCCTGATTTAAGATTCAAAGGGAAAAAGGTATAAACTTGTAAATAACCTTGCCTGTTTCTATTCAGATTTTACAACACATTTTATTTTGAGTATATTAGGTGTATTTTAGGTCCATTTTAGAATACTGACTTGTGTTTCCTTAATATAACATGTAGTTACATGCCAAGTAAATTTCAAAGATGGATTCATAAAAAAATTTAATTTCCTATAATAAACTTATTAAACTTCAAAATTTATAAAAAATTTTGAGGCTCTCTTTGTTTAACGTTTAAAAACATACCTTAAAATTAAGAATACTATCTCCCATTCCTATTGAAATTCTGAAAAATATTTTATTTACTCGGTTTTAAATATATTTTAGTTCCATCCAATGAAAAGCACTTAGGTTTGCTCAATATTACTACATATCATATAAATCCACCGCACACAAATTTATGAAAGAAGCTTCTGAAATTGAAATCAATTTCACCCGAGAGCTGCACTAATGAGATTACGTCTTTTCTTGATTATTTTCTTTCATTGATTAAAATAATTTCATTTTAATAAAGTTATAAAATAATAGTATCATTTTAAGTGTAGATTTATCTTATATGGAAATATGTAAGACATATAATTTTACGAAATTAATTATTTAGTACTGCAAAATCAGTAGGAATTGTGCTCTTGGTCAATATTTTATATGAAATCGAAATATTAAATCTTGGATACATCTTATGTTCTAAAAAACTATTTCAATTGAAAACCAAGCCCGGAGTATTAATGGTTCACAAAAATAATAAATCGAACAAATATACAATAATTATTTCAGTAATAATAATTTTAAGAAAACCAATGACAGCTGAAAAATTAAATTTTCAATTATTGTTAATTAAAAATGGTGTGAAAATCAAACTATGGACTTTTGTAGAAGTTAAATAAATTTTGGAGCATGATCCCGTTTGAAAACTTTCCCGTTCGACTATATATATTTATAATCCTCGTTAATTGTGATTAAGTTTTAATTATAGCGTCATTAAAAATATATTTTCGTATGAAATATGCACGAAATTATTTGAGCTATATTTGCAAAAACGGCAACTTAGTTTCATTCACCAGTGTTTTAAAAATATACAAATTTTAAGCCGGGATGTGAAATATAGAATAGAGGTAAAGAAAAACAAAATGAAAATATCAATTTGATTAGCTGGAAACCACTCAATAATAGAACAAGAAGCAGACCGAAAAAATATGTTTAAATGATGTGTGTACTGACCTCAATAAACCGAGAATCACATACTGGAAAAGAAAGTCATTTAATAGAAAAGTCTGAAGGAAAATTGTGGGGTAGATCAGAGCTCATAAAATACTTTTGCGCCATATTTTTAGTAGTTTTGTTGTATTTTTTTATTGAGTTAGTACGAAATTCATCATCTAATAAAATTTGCTGAGAATGAGTTAAAAAATAACCTACCTATGTTAATTTTTAAGGACGTAAAATTATTGCGCATATTTAAAGAATTATAAGATCTTGGATAATCCCTATAATTTTCCTACATCAGATATCAGATTTTTCATGGAATTAAAAAGAAAATTGATGTATTTTATTGGCCTCCGTTCCAAATTTTTCTGTACATATTTTAGCTTTAGCTGTTGAGATATGTGCGGGTTAAAATGTTTTATTACTATGCTCAATTTTAAGTTTTTACGTCAAGAAATTTATGAAGAATAAGGCTGTAACCAACAGATAGATACGTGTTTGTTCTTTTAAGGTTTCAATTTTTCCTTTTGAGGTACGAAAACCTTTAAGTATGTAAATTTATTATGAACAAGTATTTTTAATTTAGATTACAAGTTTTTAACTAGAAACCAGAATTTTCTAACAATTAAATTTTATAAAACAATGATTTATTGCAGAACACGTAGATGAAATATTATCGTTTATGAAAACTAAAAATATTTTTTACATTAGAAAATTTAATAATAAAATTTATATTTTAGATTTTTAATATAATTAAATAAATTAAACTGAATACAATACAATATTACAATAATACATCCAATATATATTAATATATTGGACTCATAACTTAATGTAGAGTGCTTCTAGTTTCGTTTCCACTATGTTTGGAATGCTGCGGAAAGTTCTCGATTACCTTTGGTAGGAAGTATAAAGTCGCTCATTTCAATTTTCTATTCATTTACCAACTGCATTTCGGCGAACCAAGAATAAATAAGATACAGAAATTTTGCGAAAAGAACTTACAGCTTTCTCCCTTCACGATTGTCGTTTAGGGTAAAAAGTGAGCTTTATAAAAATAATGAAAACATCTCATCTAATATAGTAAGAAATCAATATTCACTAATATTGTATTACAGGTTTTTATAGTCTCTACGGCTAACCTCATTTCTATGACTTTTTATTAAATTCGGGATCAGTATCCATTAAAAGACTGACAGAATATAAACTAGTCTGCTCTAAATAGATGGTCAGAAAAATCGTTCAAAAAAATTTTAGGAAATCTTTGTATTTATTACCTTTAAATATGCTTAATAACACCAAATTAACACAAAATTATTAGGCTTTCTGTAAAATTGTTCTGTCATCAGGAAAATTTTGTTACTATTTTGGGACCTTTTTCAGAGATGCGTTCTCTCTGAAAAAAGTCTTGAAAATTTAATACACTGCGTAGAGCCAAAACTTTAATAAGTCGAGAACATTTAATTCAATAGAAATACCGACTATTACCTACACATGTTGCAATAGTTTATATTTTGGCATTACATTAGAGCGTAAAATTTTGGCGTCTTTTCGATTTTATTTAGACTTTCGTTAAATGTTTAAAAGTTTTCAAATATTTTTCGAAGGTGAATGCAATTAACAAAATAAGTAACATTGATCACAACTTGGTACAAAGTTATTATTTATTTTTTTTAAATTCGAAGCATGCTTTACTCAAAGTCTTTAATAAGCAGTATTGGGTGCGATTATAATTAGCAAATGAGTTTATATATGGTTTTGGGTGGAGATCTTCTACATAATATGTATCTGAGTAATGTAGCTCGGTATTACAGTTCGCTGCTTGTGACAGGAATGTACGTTTTTTTTGTACACTATCCCTTTTGTTATGAAATTATCAAAACTAAAAATTTCGCCAATTTCACGCCAAAAATTTGCATCAATTTATTTTAGGATAAACTGAATCTTAATAATTTTGAAATATTGTACAAAAGTGTGCAAGGAAATTGGAGTATTCATAAGTTATAATGCACAATCTATATATATATATATATATATGTATATATATATATATATATATATATATATATATATATATATGTATATATATATATATATATATATATATATATATGTATGTATATATATATATATATATATATATATATATATATATATATATATATATATGGAGTTTGTAGGTAGATCGGTTTCTTTCAAATCTGTATTTAATAAAACGGGAAAAATTAGCAAATGATTGTGCAGTCTGACATTACGATATTTTATAAAGAAATAATATAGCAACGAGGTAGCCAAAAGGATTTAAATACTATTCCCATGTTCAACGTAATTAGGCATAAATATAATTGTAATTACAATGTTATGTTGTTAATTTGGTAAAAAGAAACATGGAAATTTTTGAAATCGTTTAACATTGATGATTGGGAATTTTCATTCTTCATAGCATAATGTATGATATATAGAATTTCAACAATATTTAGATTCAGAAAGCAACTGAAAATATTTTAATCTTTTAAAAGTATCACAGCTTTTAAGGAAAATTAATATTCTCCTATTCCTTCAATAAAAAAATGAGTGAACATTTTATTATGAAAAACGAAAGAGCAAAAATACGCAGCTGAACTAAACGTTTGTGTTCCAGCCACGACAACCAACACAACAAAGCGTTCCCAATGGCGAGTAATCTTGATTAAATTTGGTGACCACTAAGCTTGGTTCATAATATTCCTTTTGTGGACCTTTTGCTTTCAAGTTTCAGACAACGTTTTTAGAAAGTCTCTATGTGGTTTGTTTGAAAAGAATTACCTTGATACCAGGTTGAGCTAGACACATAAATATTCGCCTTGCTCTTCAGTTTCATTTAAAAAATTGGTAGTCTAAGCGTATGAAAAAAAAAGTATTTGTTACTTTGCCCTTTAAGTAAAACTTATTTGTCAAGTTAATTTTTTATTTTGACTAAGAAGTATTCTACTGTACATATCGCAAGGATTAATCTTTTTATTATATAATTTTGTTATTATATCTTTTTAAATAATAGAGATGACATTACCAGGGCGAATTGTGGATACATATGGTGGACAGATAACGTTTTTATTGTTTTTTAAAATTACTAAAAAATATTAATTTCCTTTTCCCCAGAACTTCCCCATAATATTATGTCTCTTGATTTAATTTCTTACATACCTCATAACTCAAGCTAATTTTAATAATTACGCACAGTGTTTCAATTTCAGATGTTCGTATTCCTTTAATACTACTTATTAACGAAATAATTAATATTTTGTGGTTTTGTTGCCAATGAATGACATAAAGTAATAACTCACCAAATAGTGTTTGCTTTTCTGATACAATGTTTTCTTGTCACATTATTTCAGCTTATAGAGTCCTTGTAAGATTTGAAATCATGATACTTATGAAACTACGTTTAATATAATACCACAAATTCAATAATTTTTTATTTGGCGTAGGAAGCTATAAATATAATTACTTAAGAAAATATTTTACATATAAATATCACGCGGCTGTAAAGTGCTAACATAATATTACGTACACTAACGTACTACTGCTACCATAATATTACGTACACTAACGTACTAGTGCTACCATAATATTACGTACACTAACGTACTAGTGTTACCATAATATTACGTACTCTGACGTACTAGTGTTACCATAATATTACGTACTCCGACGTACTAGTGCTACCATAATATTACCTACTTAAAAAAAAATTATGTAGTCTTTTTTTGCATATTTCATTAAGTGCCTTTGAAATTGGCTACCAAAATTAAATTGTAGTTCTACACACGTTTTCTTATTATTTAGCTCCATTTACAAAATGGTAATTTTCAAAGCTATGAGCAATGTATCTTATCATCCTCAAACTTAAGAAATTTGAAGACATTTTATCCCTTTATAAATTTAAAATAATTTTTTTCAAACTGAAATCTATTTTATCCACCTCTCGATTTTTTCTATATATTTGATATATTTTTCTCGACCGATTATAATTTTCTTAGAAAGTTGTTAAGGAAAACACAATCGATCGCGATAAAAACTATTCGTTTTAAATAATTAAATAATATTTATTAATTTTGGAAATATTTTGGTTTGACTCTTGAGTTGGAAAGGTATTTATATATCATTATTAAATTTAAATTTCAATGGCAGTAACATATATATATATATATATATATATATATATATATATATATATATATATGTATATTTATATGTATATATATATATATATATATATATATATGTATATATTCAAAAATTATAACAAGATGCACGACCATTATAAAATCGGGTACTTAATCCTTAATCCCTCAAGATTTTTTTTATTTTCCTTCTGTAAAAGTATACTTTGTGTTTTATTAAATTTTATTTTAAATAGGATAATATCTGTAGTACATCAAATACTTCTGTATTTCCATAGTTAGAAAAATATAACAGAGCCCTTTTAAACTCATAATTTTCCTTAAATTTATAATTATTTTTATGTTTAGAATTAGTAGATCAATATTTTCTTAAATTACTTCGAAATAAATAATAGTTTGTACTACCGAAAATATCCCTTACCATCACAAATATTTACATCTAATTATGCAATAGTAAATACCAACAAACTACTCTACAATTACTTGAGATACAAATGTTTTTCTATATGTATTTAAATATTGTTAGTATCTAAAAGCCATAAATATTCAAAAATATACCACGCGTGCATGCACAATAAAAAGTGTATGAGAATACAATAATATTAATTTAAATTTTATTTTCTAGAATATAAATGAATCTAATGCAAAATGAATTTCAATCCTGGTCAATTTGACAAAGATATCTAAGCGTTACTGAAAACCGCATTATCGTTTCGCAAATAACTGCAATGGTTCTCTGTCGTCTCATTTGTTTCCGGTCACAGATTTCTGATTGGCAAAAGTGTATGTGAATTTGAACTGACATCACGTTCGAAGCGAAATACGTGACTTGTAACGATGTGAGTAGAATAAAGTGAGTGTAAGATGTTTTGTTATACACGTTAACAATTATGCAGTTGAGCTTAAGAAGCAAATTTTATTTTACGGTCAGTCTTAAAATGTTACACAATATTAAATAATAAAAAAAAAGAATTTTTGGTACAAAATCTCAATTGAACTGACTCACTACATTTAAAAATTAACTATTGCTCTGATTATTCAAATATCACTTTTACTAAATAGCACTGTTATAGAAAATAAATTTTGTTATATAGGTGACTTTACCACTCAACAGTTAAATCAAAGTCAGTATTTTTAAATATTATTTAATTACATTATTATTGGATGTTATTAAATTATTAAGAACAAATAATTCACATTCCAGTTCTAATTTGTTCTTCTTTTAAACATTTTAAAAACACAGTCGATCAACTATAAAGTTTTTAGGAACGAATGAAAAGGTAGTGAAAGTAAATGTCTGTTTTTACTTACGTCTCTTGAATTGGTTAATGCGATTTGAGCAAAATAATTATAAAGAAATTCAATTAAAAATACTATTTTTTTAAATTTCTCGCTCCCACTATCGAAATATTTGAGGAAAGAATGCACATTACGCATAGTTTTGAAACTCATTCTTTCATAAACGGAGCTGAAAAATTATAAACATGAATGGAACTACAATATAATTTTGATAGCCCCTTCCAATGGCATATCCACTTAATAGAATAAATAAAAACATTGATTAATCCACTGCGCATGTACAGAAAAATAAATGACTTTTTTCAAATTTCGCTATTTATTGCTTGACAACTCTACCTGATAAATTTACTTGAAAAATGTTAGGTGCGTAAGTCATGTTGTATAAAATTCAAATTGTAACAGAAGGATAGACGGAAGAGCGGACATGATTATATCCAAGTATCTCGATTAACAGTGAAATTATAAAATTAAGCGAAATAATGTCCTTATTCAGTGATACGAGTACTTGTAAGAAAATTCTTGGAAAGAACTATTTTTCCTAGAAAATAAGAGCACGAAGGACAAGGAACACCTACAATTTTATTTAGAAAAGTAATAGGGAATATTTTCTAACGATTTAGAAATGACTAAGTGGCTTTTGTTAAATTTACGAAAAATTATAATATAAATAGAAAAAAAATTAAATTTAACAGAAGCCAACGAACGAATGGTTTCTGTTAAATTTAATTTTTTTCATTTACATTATAATTTTTTTCAGTTCCTTAAAATAATTGTTATATTTGCTTATTATTGCTAACAGCTGCTCAAAAGGTTTAGAAATAATTTCATTTTGCAATACCAAAGGCTTCTTATATGGTGATTTAAAGGGAAATATATGCAAGACAACACCCAAGGACTGGGATGTAATATAGTATGAAAGTTGAATAAATCCTTGACGGATGAAAACAAGTACAAAGGTACTCGAATACAAAATTTGATGCCACCTTCAGCGAGTTCAGCTGTATCAAGAGTAAAAATGATTAACATGCATACAGAACAAGTCAACGACTGCTATTTATAAGAGAAATATGTTTTGAATGAGATAATAAATAACTGAAGATGCCACATAATTTATCTAGCTGAGTAAAATTTCGGTGCTTTGAAATTAGAAATAACCCAGGAATTATATTGTACAACTATTGAGTTAATTCAACATGAACAATGCAAATTCTAATAATATTCTAGATAATCCTAATGTAAAATTTCAAAGAAGTGATGGTCCACCAGAAAAATGTATCCATGCACAGTGTGATTACTTATCGATTCAGTATCTGTCAGTGGTTATTTGCATAATCAAACATCACTGACCTAATTAGCTATAATGATGCCGATTGCACAAACGATATTGAAACTAGAGGCTCAATAACTTGATCCACTTTCCTGAAGAACGAAGCCAACGTCATCCAACAACATTTTATCTTGCCTATAAGTAAAGTAGATTTAAGGGAATCCTCTGCAACCCCGAATAAGATAGTATGATGAAAAGAATTGTTAAGTGATTCATTTAAATATAATAAAAAACTAAGTGGGTTTAAATAGTAACAATAAAAGTACAGTAAATGCAATTGACGATAGTGAATTTCATAATATATGCCAAATATGAACGTAAACCGCAAACTTCTACAAGAAAAATTTTGATATGATGAAGTTATTATAGGAAAGTATAAATTTAAATGTCGGTGTCAAATACCACTTTATAAATGTGTGCCTTAAGTCTCGCCCTAATAAATTATAACAAGTCGTTTATATTTTCACCGGCACTTACCAAGGTACCGGTATAAAAATCGAGGCATTCGATAATTTGCTCATTACTGAAACACAATTTTGCTTAATGCATTCGTTATCATCATGATCAGTTTATTTTCGCCTTGTTTCGTTATCCCTAACATCCCCCTCATAAAAAATAAGGGACCTACAAAGTCCCATATCTACAATTAAGCGCTTCTACACTCTGATTTCAGGACTGTCCCTTTGCAATGAGCTATTTAGTATAGTAGAACGCACTTTGCAAACACTTTATATAACTCAAAGATCGGTCCATTCTCAACCAAGTCACGGTGACTGAAGATAATAGAATAATACATGTTGCGTGTCCTGCTTTTGGATGCATTAGGATTATGTCGACGAACTTTTAAGTAATCGCTTAGACACATCGGGCAAAAATAACTTACTTGTTTTCCCTTAGAATAGGAGGAAATCTACCTAGACTGCCAGTGACCCCAGACGACTACTGAAGTAACTTTCTTTCTGTTAGTCTATCCTCTGCTCAAGAAATCAAAGTATGACGAAATGCGTCAAAACTCTTTCCAGGTGGCAAAACAAAATTTACCGCGCTTTTACCGATCGCGAGGTCGACAGGCAAAAGACCCGTAAGACTGACAGGGGCGCACGTTGTGATCTAAGTACAAGTAAGAAGCTAAATCAACGGCGAATAGGCTTTGTATATTGCTATATATATCAGCTTGAGATAAAGCTATTCATCCAAGCTGGAAATGGCAAGACGGGCCATGACGTGGAAAGCATTCCGAACCCTCTCACCGATGACCTCGTAACCTGGTCACGCATGTAAATCTTGGATCCAGTCGCAACTACAGATGATTCCCTTACCAGCTTGCTCTTGAAAAAGACAGCCTCGGCTTTTGTGAGGTAAATTTGAACTTGTTTTTAATGTAATTTGAAAACGTGACGAGGGACCTGGCCGCTTCCTAATTCTCGATAACGCTATTGCTTGCTCCTCCGAACATTAGCAAAGTATCATCTGCATACGGTATATTACCGCATCGGTGATGGGATATAGCGAGTATTCCATCGAATATGACATTCTATAGAACAGAACCGAGTACCGGTCCCTGCGGATGGCCCCTTGTCAACGTTTTCTGTACTAGAATATTTCTGTCCTGCAGATAGACAAACTGATCACAGAAGTAATCTATCAAAATCCGGCAAAAGTCAGCTGATACTCCCCGGGAATATAGCGCGGACCAAATGGCTGGCCACAAGATATTGTCCAATACGCTAAAAATGTCCAAGAAAGTACCAGAATGTATTTGTTTGGACATATGTCGACCTATTACAAACCTTTTGAAATTGCTTGCGATATGGACATGCCAAGACAAAAACCAAATTCTCTAAATCCAGCGAATTTAATTGCGCCAAAACCCACTCAAGCAACTTTGCGAAGACTGGAAGGAGCGTAATAAGTCTATAGAATTTTTTATCACTAGACGATTTCCCATTTTTCATGCTTTCATGATGCGATGCGATGCAGTGCAGGATAAAGATCTTTCCGCTCGAGAACTCGTTTACCCTTTTATAATTTGTTTCTTCTGCAAATATGGCAGGCCCATTGACACTTCAGTTTTTTGACATTAGGCACTGCGTCGATTATTTTAGTTCTTAGTCTGAATAATATGGTAAATTTGTCGCTCGCTGTGCCAAATTTAATTTATGAATCAAGCAACCTGCCCTGAAATATGGACACTCCACATTTCAACACGGTAAATCATAATTGACTAACGGTAATCACTATGCATACGATCAAATCACCGTTTCTATATTAGTTGTTTTCATGTAGATAATACAAAAAATGAGCTTAGAATAAGAGACAACCAGCACCAATTGACGTGAGATAGATGAGTAAATTAAAAAAAGAAGGAGATAAGAATAATATTAAAAAAAAAACTTTCCAATGCCATAAGAAAAATGTTTCAGTGATATGTCAATTTTATGGTTTCAAATCGTTTGGGAACTATACATAACATATTTACACAAAATATAAAAGTGTACGCCATTGATGTGTATACTGAAAACCATCGTTCTATTGAACTTTACGTCACCGAAAAATATACATTTACTTCCAGTAAGCCCGTTGATTGAATTTATAAGAAGGAAAAAAATTAGAGGTGGTACCTAAATTTCCGAATAGTATTTTTTTTTAATTTAGCAATTATTTCAAATTCCAAATTTTTGATAAAACAATCCAAAATATGTCAAGTAACCATCACATTAAAAGCGCAGTTTAAAGTAAAAATCATGAAAATGCGGTATTTAGTTCGATCTTTTACGAAACAATGTCGTTTTTAAACATAAATCCATTTGAAGAGTATTATTACCGCTAGAGAATTTTTCGATCGGTGCTAAATGGATGCTCTTATTTCTTTCTTACACACATGCATACCCACATACACATACTAGTATTTCATTTCATTTGGCACATACTCTTTTTCAAATTTCTAATACTTTCCTATATATTAATGTTTTAATTATTTCATGCGTTTGTTTATTTTTTACTTAACTATCTATCTACCTACTAATATCTTGGAGATATTATATTTTATTTTAATTTTTTGCTTTCATGCTTACGTCAAGGAAAGTCCAACCAGTACAAATTTAACGAGTTTAATATACACTATTGAAGAGTTATTATCATAAGTATCTAGCTGTATCCTTGCAAATTAATCTAACCTAATTTTGCTAAAAACTACATATAATCTAGTCGCTCTTAGTTGTATCGAAATTTCAGAACTTGAACATTGAACTTGATTACGACATACATACTGTTAATTATTGAGAAATTCTATGGTATAACATCAATTTCCGTATTCAAATTCTAACAAAAAAATGTCATCCAAATTAGTTGATAAATTTAAAGATATGAGGTAACACAAAAAGAAAATATTAAATGAAATAGGTAAGTTTCTCTCTTTTTTAAGTTAATTATTATTACTGTTATTACTTACATTTTTTTTCAAAATTTTATTTCAATATTTGTCACGCATAGGCTTCTCTCATATTCTATTGATCAGTGGTATACACACATTTATTGCAATTAAATATCAAGTGACAAACTTAAAATCATATTTCTTTTTTTATTTTATAGCTTCATCGAACAAAATTAATGGATGTACAATTTTCCATATACCTTCAACGCTCTCAATATATTTACGGTAATAAATAAATTCTTAGCTTCTAGAAAGGGAAAAAGAGCGCGGAAAAAGGATATATAATTTTCACTCAATGTCATATTGTTTTATTTCCATGCTATTGACATTTTTTAATTGTTCTTCAAAGGCTTAGCTCTCAATTTTGGGTTAAAGTTTGTGCTTTCTCTAAAGTTTGTGGTGTTCTCACCCCCTTATTTTATCGAAATATCTATAGAAATAACTTCCCGCGGTACGACAAAATGTTTTATTACTCGGCTATCGCTGGTAAAACCCTAAAAATGACATTTCATTATTTTTCACTGTGTAAATATATTGACTAGTGTAGCTTCTACAAACATTAAAGAAGAAAACTGATATCCTTTGTCTCTTTTATATATTAAGGCGAGCTTTCGAAAAAAAAACAATTGTTATAGCTCTCATGCAAAACAAATGTCTTTCGTAAGGCAAAATTTCATAATTATTACGAGAGATCCTAACAAGTTCGACAGTTTCGAAGTTTCGTAGTGAAATACAAAGTTCATAGCTTAAGAGCTGTTTAAATACTATTCAGAATAAGATGCTGATCAAAAATTTGCAATTACGTACTAAGTTATCCTGATCTTTCTGAATATTAGTGAATGAACCTTCAGTGTTAGTGAAATGTGTAACGAAATTTAAAATATTTTCAAATAATTTGATAAATGAATTTACATAATTTTAAAATGATTACTCATGGACCTGACTTAATCATTCATTTAGGATTTTTTTATTCGTGCTAATTATTGAGGTTGAATCTAATTTGTAAATTCAACTTTGAATAATTATTACCGACAGGCAATATTTAGATAAAATTTATTTTTATCGCTGCATATTTTTGTTATCAATTTTCTATGTTAGGTTAATTTATACCATTATATTTATAAAAGTTATAATATTATGTTTACTTCTTACATAAATTATTAAAACAAAAAACTAACTCAATAAATAGTGAACATTGTCAACAAGATAATGTTCCAAAAATGGTTAAAGCGGAAAAAGGAAATCAGCTGCACAATTAAGAATTACACATCCTTTACTGTTAGAAGAAGATGCTATTCCATAGAGTAGAGGATGTGTTATTAATATTACATGGATTTTAATGCTATTTAAATGAAGATATTGAGAAAATAAAAAGTTGCCCTGAGATCTTTGCTAAGAGCCTCTCTGAAGATTTTGTAATACAACGTAGCCTAGGTCGTGATAAAGAACTTACAGAAAGTAGAAATAATACTACATCACGTAGTTTCATTTAAATGTGAATGACGAATTTCTACTAAATTATCGCCAAATATATTCAGTATTTCAAAAATAAGGTGTAAATGGAATCACCGTCTTATATTTATTGATTTCAAGAAGAGAAACTCCTTAGTTTGTTTGTATTACTTTTATATGTTAAAGTGTATGTTTTTGGTCTTCGTTAGATAGAAACAAAAAGAAAAACAAAAAATCTAAATTAATATTTGGTCCTAGCTTCTTGACTCAAACTACATTACTGAGAGCTTGTCCTTCGTTGAATGTCTATGTAATCATATATCCGTTAAAATGGCCAATGTTAAGGTTTTATTATTTAATTTGTGTATACTCAATAATAATTTTTATGGTTTTCAGCTCTCAAAGATGATTAAATATAGATTTAATTAAAATATTAAACCGTTAATATAATATAAAATGGCTTCTTTAAAAAACCTGGCCCCATTATTCTGAATTATGCTAATTATTTTTAAAAGGTAGTAATAAAAGAGACTGTTCAATGGCTTCGTGTCGCTTGGCATCTATAACAAGTATACTGTGATGGTTAGAAAACATAGCGATAATTTAGTTCATCTACTTGTGAATATTCTTTTTTGTTTCTGACCTATAAATACATCGTTTGATAAAAGTTTTCTTTTGCTCTAGGTACTAGTTTTCAGTCATACTTTGTTACGGTATAAATGCATACATATGTCAAAGGTCCTAAATAGAATTTACTACGAACTATATTTCCTTTTTGTACCACCACATCTAAGGAAGCTGTTCTTTAAATTTATACGTATTACATATTCATTTGACATAAAATTGAACGTAAATTTAACGTTTTTAAAATGATCCATAGTTTAATTGTAAATGGTGCTACGCACACACACACACAAAGGCGCGCGCGCGCGCGAGCGCGCTCTCATTGGCACACGTACACACACGCACACATATGTACACGTGTATATCACCTTAAGTTGTTCCTATTCTAAAAATTTCCTTTAAATGTACAAGTTCATTAAAGGCAATGTAGATACCGCATCGATTTCGACATCTCTGATATTCTTTTGTCTCGGACATAAAAACCGACATCGAGATGAGCGCCTGGAATGAAAAAAAACGAACATGAATATTCTGTTCACACAATTGCCTTGGCCAGTATCGACGAGTAGTGAATGTAATGTTACTTATTTTTCTAAATATTTTGAAATAAATTCTTGACCTTACATGAGAAGTTATTAAAATTATTATTTTTGGCATTGTTCCCTCGACCGGAACTATAAAATATTTAATAATCCATGTGAAATGTTTCATTATTTCAAACAGGTTATCTTCGTTTAAATGAGCCAATTATCCATATGAATAAGCCAATTATCAAAATTTGCAATCAGAAAACAACAACAAGGCCAAATAAAACATTCTCCCACGTAATATCTACAGATACACATCTTGTAAAATTTATCTATTTGAACAACGTTGCATTATTAAAAACAAGTTGCAAATCTTAAAATAAAAATGTACAACCTACTATTTTCCTTAAAAGATCCTTCTACATCGTATAAGAATCGCTGGATAAGGAACTGAGGAATACCGTCTCTCTAATTGTAAGAGTATCCATTAACATGTACGTGACTTCATCTGTATTCAGCCATTACCTACCGTTTTCTTGCCGCCTTACACTTTAGCGTTTTTCTCATACCAACTATTGCTTCGAGTTTGTAAGTAACAAATGAAACCGATATCGTCTATTTCTTTTGAAAAATGGAAGTTTGTACTTAGTTAATTGAGAAAAATGATAAGTTAGATAGAAATGCCTTCATACCATAACAATATTAATATCTATATGTTCTAGATTGTTAATTAATTAACATATCTTCAGGTTTACATTGATTTAAAAATAGTAACTAAAACATACTTTTCTAGCGTAGTGTTATGACTTTATCACAATATTTCCCCTAACGTAATTTTTTAAACATTGTTATGTAATACGATAATAATATATCAATATTATCCACACGATAATAATTAATGCGTTGTAAATGTATTTGGTAATAAAAAACTGTACTAGCTAACTTTACTGTTTACTATGATTGGATATAGTAACTTAAATAAATTTAGTATGCTTGGATAACATTTCTGATTGAATGAAGACCCACTGCATGACTGTAATATTGGTTTCATGAGTTTAGCGAAATAAGTACATTATTAAAATATCGGTTTATTTGACTTTCATAAGAATATTTATTAAGGAATTTGAAGAATGCATTTTTTTTATTACACATTATTTTAAATGTTTGTTAAACCTAAACATATTTGTTTACCTATATGACCATGAATTATTTGGGCAATAGTAAATATATTATGAAGCATCCTGATTAATATTAATAAATAATATGGAAAAGCAACATTCTTTAATTTACAAGTTTTGTTAATTTTTTTTCTTATGCCGTCCTCATCTTTATCGACCAGTACTATGATTATTTTATAATTTTTTGGCTTAAATTTTGCAAAGTAAAGTTCGAAGATGAATATTTAGACTAGAGACAAGGTGAACTGATCACACACTTGATCTACTCAACGTATATAACTCAACGCGAGTCAGTCTTTGAATGGGATTAACTACGACAACATATTTATTTTTATTTTTTTAACCTGAAACCTTCACAATAAGAAAATGCTCAACTAGTGAAATGAGTTACAAATTGTTAGATAACTATGCCAAAAAAAAGTGTGAAATATTGATGTTAAATGTCAACTCTCTGATCGTTTGGTGATATCTAAATTCATTCTGTAAGAAACCTATTCGGAATTATTACTCAATATATTTGGCGTTATAATAAAATCTGCTAATAAAATCTGCGACGCACTCCAGTGTAAATGACTGCTCTCACTCTGCAAAACACCGAAATACATGGCGTCACATCGCGAGGGCGGCAGTGGCGAAGGAACCGGCCGAACCATGATCACGACCACTCTGTAAAGAGTGCACGACTGAGAGAGAGAGATATTTGGCGTTATTTTGTAGAAATTCATTGTTCACAATTAAATGAAACTACGTGACGTAGTATTATTTCTAATTTCTTTAAGTTCTTTAACACTAGTCTAGGTTTCGTTGTATTACAACGTCTTATAGTGGGCTATTAGCAATGATTATTAGCAATCTTTGCTAATAGCCCACCTGAAGATGTTGTAATTCAACAAAACCTAGATCGTGGTAAAGTAACCTTATATTTACACGCTATTATTCGCTTAGATCAAAATGTTATACGTTACCTTACCGCGGTTTTCTTTACGAGCTGCTAAAATATATTGTAGTTAAATTATCTCAAGTCAATTGAAAGGAATATAGTATAATAATTTGTTCGCTCGTATTCAAATACGTTCAAACGACGTATATATAAACGCATAGTAAATCAAAATATTTGGTACTCAGTTCATTTCTCACATAGCCACTGTAATGTTACTTGTTTATGAAAACATGTCACAATGGTGCTGTCGTATAAGAGGTAATAAAAAATTATTATTTGATATCGTTGCGTAGGTAGCAATTTTTCACATGTAAACATCTCGAAGATTTTCTTATGCCCTCTTTTATTAGGATATACGAGGCACTTTATCTTCACACAAAAATACAAGTTCATCGTGCACTCAGTATCGCTTGTAAAGATTATCGTATTTTATTCGGTTCATAGCTAGTATTTGGATTAAGTATTTTTAAATGTTATAAAAATGTAGCACACATTTTTATTGCATTTTAAAATCGCATTATTTTAATTAAGTAGTTCGCATGCAATAGAAACCAAAATTTAGTAATGCCGTAGAGAAAATAAATCAAATTGATATTATTTTTCCGGATGGGTAACGAATGATGTAAAAGGATGTCGGAGTTTTTATGTGTATGCAAGATGAATATATGTAATTATGCACATATTTGCCAAAGATATTTTTTTATGAAGAAAGTAGTACCTTAAACAAGTTTTACCTATATACAAGAACTTAATATTATCCACAGAACTCCACGAAACATGATTATTCAATGAAAGTTTTAAATAGAAAGTTGAAATGTATCACAAAGATAAATCGTATTAACCGACATATATTTCAATCGTTAAAATTTATGAATATTTAGGTTTAACTGAAACGCTAGGCACTTTTAGAATACCATCAGTATTATTTGTTTACAGAATCTTCTTAATAAGGGTTCTAGTCAAATCTAGCCTGCTTTATTTTATTTAAATATATTTCATAAAGATGAGTTATAGGTATTAAAGATAACAATGTTTTTTAAATGTTGCTATTACAATATTCTTTTTATTTCAGAGTAAATCAACATCAAAGCAAAATATATAATAGACACTCCTTTATTTTATGTAAGCGAAGCCGATTTTTGCTACAAGGTTTTGAACGTTTCTGTGTTTATCTTTGACGAAGTAATTCAAAATATTTTTGGTATACTTATAAAAATAACAAAAGCATGGTTTAAGGTAGAGTCAATTATTTTTTTGTTAGTTACACAATTTAGACAATTTCTTATCTCTATATTTAAAAATTTTATATTTTAAATTTAGTTAACAGCAATAATTTCGAAAAGGTTCTTTTTAGCCGTTACTCAACATACTAATCTTCGACTACCTTGGATAAAATAAAATATTTTAATTTGATTGAAATTTTGGATTATTTATAAGAATGAACAAACTGTATTTTTTTACTCGCTGGCTTGTGCGAATAACTCGCAAGTCACCGAATCTTATTTAAAAAGACTTTCAATAGATGGCCTGTTTGATTTCAGGCACATTTCAGGTTTAGTGTATTTTCCATAATAGAAAAAATTATGTTTTTAATAAAAATTGATATCGCTCGTTTTTATATAATTTAAACCAACAAAGCATTTAAATATTAATCTTCTCTATAATTTGATTAATTTGTATAGCCAATGAAAAAAATAAGCTTTATCAGTCTTAATTGTTTACCAATATTGGTTTGTATAATTTGCTATCCAAGAAACATTTGGGAAAGCGTGAACTGATATAGTTTCATAACTGTGTATAAGTCCTACTATTATTTTTTTATATAAACATATCGAAATAAAATTGGGGTATCGAATGAAAAGTTATAAAGATTATTATTTAACTGAGATAAAAAGTATTTGATAGAATTAAACATTTTGCGACGTTCTCATCTATTAAATAAGCTTTTATGTTAAACAGGAAGACACTTGCTATGCCGTAAATTCTATTGCGCGAATTGATCCAACAAAGGGAAAGTTTTTCGGGAAATGTAGCAGAATTAGACTTTTTGGTTCAAAAATAAGCAAGTGAATTTGGAAAGAATAATATTCGTTTCATATTTACTATTTTGGATGTTGTAAATTCTGATTTACACGAACTGATTTACATTTTTACGAAGTTTATTTTTGGCTAATAAATGTTACGAGAACCTTAGTGAAGTGAGTTATTTGCCTTAGCAAATACATGATTGCGGAAGTCCAGAAAACTGAGTTAATTTACTTTGCACATCTTTTCTATATAAAAGTGTGACATCAAGGACAGGCGAAGTGACAGAGGTGCATTGGGATTGGTTGAGATGGAGCATATCACGAGCACCCCCGCGTCCGAGCGGCGAGTCTGTCAATATATCCGCGTCGAGTTCACTCGAACTTTTAGGCTGCTAGCCGCAGATGAATGGTCAATCTAGAGCTTCGTGTGAGCTCACTCTGCATTGGACAACAACACCCATCTTAATCCCGCTTCTCTTAAGCCTTGCCGGACATTTCATTACGCTTGTCAGGAGCGATGAATCGATATACCTTGGATGTACGTTTGACATTGAACTCAAATTATGAATATTGGACCAAGTTTCCTAAATGTGTTAGAATATCGAGTTTTTAAAATGCTGTTACATGTTGAGTAACATAGAGTACAGATAACTTCATTATTTTAGATAAACCCCATTATTTTGGACAATAATTACAGTGGCTTGAATGAATGGCTCTTTTAATTTCCCTAGCTGAATATTTTATATATTTTTCTTGAATATTAAAACATTAAACTCATCGTAGTTAAACTCGTTCTAGCAAAATGGGGAAATACCCGATGCCCATGTTTGGGTGTTTGGGTAGTGGGTGTTATACTCTTTCACTTGAATTATTTTCTGAAAAGCGAATTTCATACAGATGTGCGATATCTTTGTCCTTGGTTTTCAGGCATACTCATACTTCTTGGGTTTATTATTTTAAGTCAATTCGCGTTCCACCTTGTAATTTTTATTAACTGATTATTTATTTTACATTTCCATTTGTCTTTTTCGTTAACAATGTCCAGATTTTCTTAATCCGAGATTGCACGTCAGCCTCATGCTTTGTTTAATTTCAACCTACTATAAACTGATCAATTTCATCTTATCAGCGATGGTAGACTCATTGTTTGTAGCTTGCAGCTAATCCTCACTATTTGGATTAATTGAATTGTTTATAGTCTGAGCTAAAATATTTTTTAAATAGATGGTTTATTTTGTTCAAACATTTTAATTTGTTATGCAGCAGAAATTTCTGTTTGATTTTTGAGCTTTTGACGTATCGGACAAACTTTGTTATTAGGGTGATCTCTCTCGTTTAGCAAATCTGAGTTGTAAATATATTTTATCAAACATTATTTCACATAAAATGGATGATTATTTTATTTGTAAAATTCATAATTACGTTATTTTTGATAATTCTCTTTTATGTAGTCAGAACACCATTTAAGAGTAACGTTTGATTTCTTCAAGCGTTATATGTAAATTGCCGTAAAGATATTTAAAAACTATACGAAAATATAATAATTTCATAAATTAAATAATAAACGTTTTATGAATTATTAGTTTGCCTTGCGTTTTATGAATTTTACATTTTTTCCTATTAAATATATTTAGAAATTTTGAAAAAGGTAAAATAAGTTATAATTTGATGCTTTAAGTATATATTACCTGAAGTAATATATACTTAAAGTTATTTTATATATTAAATGAATTTTATGAAACTTTCTCTGTACCTCCATTTTAGAATCCCATTTGACGATATGTCGTTTTCATCGATAGATCCCAAAGGGCACTATATTGTTACTTATTTTATTCATTCAAATTAAGGTAAATATTTGATAATAAAGTTCAGAAGAAAAATATATTTTAATTATTTATACTCTTTCAACTAAAATTATTTTGGGTGAGTTATATCAACACATTTAAGTTATATCGACAACTAAATTTTGGCTTAGCTGACAACACAGAAACTTCATAAGAGGGCTGCACAAATAACTTTCCGTTGAAAGCCTCATTAATAAAGCAATAACTATCAAGGTGGTTTTGCAAATATTTCTCCCCTTGCACCTGGTTTTTCATCCGGCCTATACCATAAATATTTTTATTAAAGATCATTGAATAAAATCGAAATAAGTAAACGATAAATTATTTTGTTATCACATATATAATAATATTTACATAGAAAACAACCAAAAATAGCTAGTTATGGCCAAATTGTTTTTAAAAGATTTGAGAGTCAGCTGCGTTTTTTTTTGGTACAGCACGGGAGAAACACGCGCTTATTTGATTTTTCTGCCTCGCGTGAAGCCGACGATGTGCTGTTTTCATACGCGCGAGTACAACGGTGCGCCATACGCGCATGAACGTCCATGTTTTGCGACTTTCCTCTTAGTGACATATAAATTAAGTACTGAAATTGTGATGCAAAGATAAGTATGAATAATTTCATTTCACTCAAATTTTCTTTTAAATGACATTCGCTTTTCTGTACATTTTAGAAAACTTTCTCCGGTCATTAAATTAAATAACAGTGTTAATGAAATGTTTTTCTATTCAAAAAGTTTAATATAAACACCACACCTACGGTTCAAATGGAAATACTTTCATTCCAACCTTTTAATCTATTTAAAACTAAAATTTGAAACTTTTTTAAATTGTTGTTTGACTTATTTAACTATGTATTGTATTTAGAATTTAGTCTTGGAATATTCGATTAAAAAGAGGTTAAATTTTTTTATATGTTACTCATTATATATAGATATTTGATATTTGTATTGGCGTGCAAATGTAAATATTATTGGTAACAATTTAAGTGAGAGATAAATTCAGGGAAATTCCGTGTTCATTCAGTTTATTATATGGACAGCTACGTATTTTCAATAAATTTTTTATTTTGTAATAAACTGATGAAAAAATTTGTTATTTACAAAAAAAAAGCTCAAGTAGAAAATTGGCAACTAAAAATTCGGATTTATTTTACTTGGAAAAAAGCATTTTTTTGCGTCATTTTAAGTGATAAAGAATTGCCACCAAAGCCTCGAAGCTATTGCTAAGGCCAAAGTTATCGTAAAAATACTTGTTCTATTTGTCCATACAAACTCATGAGATGTTTTAAATACAAACATATTGCATATTAAACACTTTCCTACCTTACTTACTTGAAAACTGCCTGCGAAAAATAAATTCTTCGTGAAAATTTTTCACACATATCGGTTTCTTTACATTATGTCAAATTTCAGTATTGTATTTTGTTGTATTGGTTTACTACGAAAGGATAAATGATTGGATGTCTAAAGTGGTGTCTAAATACAAGTGATGTAACGGTACTTTAATTACTGTGAAATTGTGAAAGTAATCAAAATGGATAATGTAGTCTGTAGTATCTAACATATAAGTTTTCTCTACTATAATCGATTGAAAATTTATTCTTTTAAAATTAAAAGAATTTGGAGTACTAACTCTTAAGGTAACATAACATTTACTGAAGAAAATTACTCATGGTTTCAACAAGATTTGGGTTTTTATAAATTATGTAATAGGAGAGGAAGAAAATCATGTATGAATATATTTGATTTTATTGGTGAATTGTTATACTTCTAATCTGTAATAATTACTAAATTATAAAGTCTGTAAAATATCGTAGAATGTGGTTTGTGAAAAAATATTTCCATAGACTGATTATCATCCGATACAAGATTACAATAAATACAATACAAAAAGCGACTTTTACGTCACACGAAACCACGCCACCATTTTCAGCTTCACGTATTATTACCACACTCAATAAAGCCACTAGAAAAAATAAAATAAAATCACATTTAATACTTAAGTCACACACACACGGTTTTCACATCCGGTGCAGCGGCGGGTAATGGCCGTCACAAAACGTAATAAATCATATCATGTGTGGCGCTGACGCTCGCCTCGAATATCTAAACTGAAATCATTTACTTATATATGGATTTCAAAATAATATTTTGGCGTCATGTTAAACGTAACAATAGACATGTTATTATTGTAAACACCATTTTGCAACCCTAGAAACCGTGTTCATTGAAAAATCTTCGTATACCACATTGTTTGCCTCACTTCAATTTGAAATATATGGTATATACATACATATTCTAGGTAAATCTACAAAAAAAAAGAAAAGGCACAGTCAAGCTTTTCCAGCACGGTACTATGCATAATAGGTAATTTAACGGGAAACTTATTACGTCTCTGTTACCGACATCTTTTACATGTGTTTTCTTGTCCTTGACCTTGAATAGGATTGTAATATAGGATGTAAAATTTTAAGATGATCTATTTGTTATTTTCCTGTGTTTTCAAAAACTTTTATTCAATTTCTTTTGTTATGTGTTTACGTAGTACGAATTTTGTCATCGATATTTCATCTACTCACCTATGGACCAGAGACTGGAAACTTGGCACATATAACTATTCTCGATGAAAACAAAAAATTACTTAGATGAAATAAGGATCGGATGATGAAGATGGAAATTATCGAAAGACATTCTGAACGTTAAATTATTGACTCGTTAAGTGTGGGACCGCTTCAATTATCTTGAAAATTGAAGCTTTGCTTAGAAATTTCTTTAAAAATTTATTAAAATATTTTAATACTTTAATTACTTTCTTCGTCTTATAAATTTCAAACAAAATGAACTAGGTTCATAACACAGAGATAACGTACGGAATCTTTTATCTAAATGTGTGAAAGAAAATAAAAAAAAATAATTTACATCTTTCTTTTCTTCTTCAAATTTTCTATATTCCGTTGATTTTTTAATCGAACTACTGTAAAGAGCGAGCGGTTAATTTTTAACTAGAAAGGAAATATCTCGTTTATAGACTAATATACCTCCAAGATGTGAAATTCCCTAAATGCTTGTGAAAACTCTAATTAATCCATATGACATGGATGGGCGCATAAATTATATTTTCGCTCTACTTCTTCGGGTAATTCATATTCTTCTATTTAGAGAGGATGTGTAAACATATTTATTTCAAAACCTACTTATTAAATAACTATATCAACATAAATATTTAATTCTAGTTTTTAAGAGTGACGTAACTCGATACTCATTTCCATAGCGCTATTTAGGTATTTTTTATATTAATTTGAAATTAAATTACAAAGTATTATTTATTGTTTTCCCTAACTTATGCAAATATTGATAGTTATGAATATAATAAAGGATGTTTATTTATTTTACTATTTCATTTAACTCTGTATATTATTTGCTTACAGAACTAAGCGAGTATATCTAGGTTATAAGTATTATTTCGTGATGTTGATTATTAAGGCACAACATTTAAAGTGGGTTTAATGATTTAAAAAAATAACCAGATATCCTAAAATGTAACATGAATAAATTTCTAGGCTATTTAGTAAAAACGCAATTATAACATCTATTTAAGTTTCAATGAATATGCTGGGCGTTAATTAAAATATTTCATTGCGTTAATAAATTTCAGTATAATTTTATTGCATTTATTTTTTTAAATATTTTACCATTACATGTAAAAATAAATGAAACCAATTGTGTCCACAACTTCGTTTACGTGGACTTTTGAATTTGTCTACATAAGTAACTGAAAAGAAATATATTGTAAACGTATATATATATATATATATATATATATATATATATATATATATATATATATACACATATATATAATTTTAGTGCTGTGTCATAGTTTGCCTCTAAGAAATCTCTTTGATAGTCAAAGATTCTGCTACTGCATCATATGTGGCACCACATGAAATATAATTATAAATGTAAATATAGTGTGAAAAGATAATTGGAAGCACTGATGAAAGAACAAACTGATAATTCATGAAGTATGGGTTATGAAATGCATATGTGTGTCACTATCTCACAATGTAAAAGTATGTAGACCTGCTTCGCGGAATCCAATACCAACATCTCATAATTTTGAAAACTTCTGTGATATCATAGACATCTAGGATACAATAAATTGACCCTTATACTTTTTATTTATAATCTGTGTGAAATATACCTATGTTAGTAGCTTTAGTAGTTTCCAAATTAAATCTGTCCATACAGATATGCAGACAGGCAGACAATTTTTTTAACATTAGATTCATTTTAATAATAGAATATATATTAAATAACTAAACATTTGGATACACTCCAGTGTTACTTATTTGCAGATTAATGGAGTCGTTTTTGTTTTGAAAAAAATTTCTTATTCCAACTTTGGCTAACGACATGGGTAATGCTTGTTAGGAAGAAAAACAATGGGTAACGCTTGTTAGGAAGTGTAAGAAAAATGTTATTCGCTGATTTTTTTAAGCATTGGTTTAAATTTAAACCTGTGTAAATAGTGGGATATACTCATCACAGTTATATCAAATTCACGGAACCCATTGTGACTCGTGTTTATTTCCATCATTTTGACCTAAAATACCCTCCTTCTCTGAATTCTATGGGTCTATTTTTATGAGTCTTTCATCTACCAAATACTGCAACCATTTCATTTTCTAAGCTAAGTATAACACGTGTAGCAATATGCGGTGTTCTGCAAACCAAATCATAGTGACGTATGCATATTCTGTTACCACAGATGATAACACATTTAATCGTTTTTAAACATAATATTTCGTATATTATGTTATGGAAATTTTCATCCAAAATCCTGCGACGGTCTAAAAAACTTAATATGCTTTTCAATAAACTATTCATTAGCATTATATGACGTTATGGTGATAGTTAAGAGCATTAAATACATACATGAGAAAAGATAAAGTTTTTTCCGACACTAGTTAATTAGTAAAATTTTCTGCGTCTAATAACTTATTTTCATAAAAATTAAGATGAATGAAAAAAATTGAGTGCTCGATCTGATAATCTGAGAATTCTCATTAATTTTTTGACTATTTTATATCAAATGAATCTGATCCTTTAGAATATGTTATGTTATAAAGTAAGACGCAACAAAAAAAAAACATTGGATGCCGCTTGATGAATAAAATTAAAAGAAATCGAAAATATTTTGGTGAAAATTATATTTATAATGAAAATACGAAAATGTTCTTTATAATAATAATTTCTTTGGCTCTAATTTTATTAAATATACTTACGTAACTAACACCATGAAGATAACATAAGAAACAAACATTTTGAAATAAAGATATAAATATTATAGTGTTAAAAAAAAATAAAATGTCAGGATTTGAAAAGGCAAAATGTTTGAAAAAAAATTTTTTTCATCGAAATAATTATTAGTTTTACTTAAAAAATATTTTATTATCTTCTAATTTTATTTTCTTTCCTTGAAGAAATTCGTATATTAAGAACAGTAAAAATCCAGCTTTCAGTAACATGTACGAATATTATTATTTGTGGGCAAAATGGGAAAATTCGTGTGTGGAATTATTTTAAAGATGCTGCCTGTATTTCCAGAGAAATATGTTGAAGGCAAGAAATTCAACCTCAATTATATTTTCCACTTACTTTTTAACGTGAAGCAAAAGTCAATAATTTGTTTACAATCTATATTTCTATATAAAATCAACACTGCATTAAGTGTACCATTTTTGCTATAGCACAGTCACAATGGTAACACCAACACGTTTACTCTTAGAATATATGTTAGTAGTAATCGTGAAGAATTAAATGTGTGCGAGAAAAAACTCATGAAGGGGAAAAACGTTGTTTTAAGGAAAAAAAATTGTGAACGAAATAAGTTTTTACGGAAAATTAATAAAAAAAAAGCTAAGTGTTATGAAATTTTATAATTTTATAATTTTATTTTATAAATTTTACATTACAGATCAAATATATCGTATATATTGAATAAATTATTGGGCATTAACCATTATTAAAAATAATAAAAATCGATATAAAATAAATTTTTATATAACCTTGATAATACGCTCTTACAAATTCATCAATAATTTATTAAATAGTAAATATGACATTATAATGAAGAAGTTTTTTAATGCAAAACGATGGTGAATTCGCAATGGTTTCTTCTCTTTTGAAGTTTTGGGGCAAAGTTCTTCAATACAAGCGTTGACATGACTTCTCCGTCTTTGTTGTTTTCAGTAAATTGTGTAACTCTTATTTACATCCTATTTTCGAATTTTGTTAATATCTCTTAATTTTTTCATAAAAAATAATGACTATACTTAGAATAAAATTATAAGAGTGAATTCTGTACATGGAAAAGTCATTAAAAATAGTGATCGGTTTAATGTATAGAATGATATTAAAAGCCAGGGAATATGTTTTTAGTTTTTCTCTGTCTATCTACCTGTATGTTAATTTATACGCCCATCACGCAAAATGTACAAAATGGATCTTGATGGAATTTTGTATGTAATAGTATATACACAAGAGCAACATACGAGAGAAAAAAATTCTATTAACTTTCTTATTCAGAATTTCACACGAACAAAGTCATAGACACAGCTAATTAAAATTAAATTAGCCAAATTTGACATCAAGCATATATACTATTTTTAATGAAAGCAATCGCATGTACCAATCGACTACATTTACAAGCATAATCACAGAATATTCGTTTAATCAATAAATTCTGGTCATATTTGAAAACAAAATATTACGATATTGTTTTAATTTTCTCGTCACAATTAAAAATGCTACCTAAAGCAAGTATGATAAATTATATATTTATTACAATAAATTATATGGGCATATATAATCAAAATTTCTTATTTAAAACGTGCAAAATAATTGTTTTCTCTTCGAAAATGGAGATAAGGTAACTGGTGATTTTTATCTTAAAAATTTATTAACACTCTTAATACATATTTTTTGCTTCGGTTAATAGAGTTTTTTTTTATAATTTCTCTAAGAAAGGAATAACAAAGCCTAAAAAGCGACAAATTTAATATAAATTTAACTTTAATAATCAAGAATACTTTCAAGTAATTGTAAATGTATTTTGTAGATAACGTTAGCTTAAAAAGATTTTCATTATTCTTAATATTTTAACAGAAATTATTGTCATTTGACAAGTAAATGCTCTTCGTTATATGCGCCAGGTCGAGTGATTTATTCGTGAAAACTGTTGCAGACGGTGCATAAATCTGCTTTATACGGTTTAATTTGTCCGAATCTTTATATCTCACGGTACTGTTTGTAGCAATGTTCCAGGAAATTAAAATATCGCATTTGAAGATCTTTGTGATGGCGTCGTCGTCGTGTGTCGCTTCGAGTTTAGCTATCGTTGAATTCTAATAAAAGTTTTATTTTATGCATAGTGAAAGGCTACAAGTGGAATAACTTATTTTGTGTGGAATATATTGCTAACCTTGAATAAATCGATATTTTCCTGATTAATTATGAGTTTATTTTATCTACGTGATATAATTTTTTATGGTTTTAGCGAAATTTTGTTCCTGGCTTGATTTTGCAAATATATGATAATATGTCTAACTAATTACATATCCAAAGTGATATCATTTTAGGTTGTTAACTTAAAATCTTTGATTTCTAATTAATTTTTTTATCTTTTTGAGAATTTTATGTCATCGGGACTTAGTTCAAAGGAATATATTATTCTAAGTTTTTTACAATTTATCTTTTCGACTATTAAGGTCTTTTCTTTATTTGCATTTATATTTATTTTTAGGTTTTCTATTGCAAAACATAAAAGAGAAAACTTTGTTTTTATTTACTTTTAAAATTTGGTATCATAAAATATAAAACCGAAAATCTGTTTATTTTTATGGTTCTGTATTTTAAAGTATAAAAAAAGGGCCTGTATTTTCAATTCGGTTCACAAACTTTGTACTCTCTGAAATATAAGCAAATTTGCATAGAAAGTGTAATACAAATTTGTCATTCAATATTTTGATTTGGCATCTTGAAAATTTCAAAGCAGTTTTTATAATCGGCTTAAAAATATATATATATATATATATATATATATATATATATATATATATATATACATGTGTGTGTATATGTATGTGTATATATATATATATATATATATATATATATATATATATATAAGTGTGTGTTTGTGTATATTTTTTATGATTTATTATTCAAGTCTAGTACAATACCATATAACCTTTGTGTTATGCAGTAAATCTACATCCATGCATTAAAAAAACAACTGAAAACGAAGAAATATTCTGTTTGGCCAACACACAATTACAGAGAACTTAATTGAGACAGTAAGTGTTATGTCGTCCTAATATTGATCTATTAGGAATACATATTTGAAGAAAAAATTTATTGATTTTCATTATAAGGTAAGTACGGTATAAAATACACCAGCAATGCCTTGGCATAGTATGGTAATTTCTTGAACTGTTTGTAAACTACAATCAAAATGTAACCAAAAAATATCTGTTGCGAGAAATAAATATTCACTAATATCGTCAAATGGGCCTTTCTCCTTTCTTTGATTTACGTGATATCTACAACTTCTTATTAAAATTCAATTTAATATCTATGGAAACTATATCAGAATATAAAATTACACTGCTAAGTAGATAGTCAGAAATTTCAAGAAGAAATTGCCTCAGAAATAGATTATAAAACGTCTTTAGTTATTCACTTGGAATATATCTACTTAGGATAATACAAAACTGAGTCAATTTTCCAGAAAATAGTTTACTGGTTTGGAAAATTCTATTAATATTTCAAGACTCATTTTCACAGAGAAAGTCATGTTGAAAACTTAATTCAATTTGCGTAGAATCAAAATAAGTGCTCTTAATTAAAATAGAATTTGCGAACATTCGCTAAACTCATCATCATGTTTGAAATACTAGAAACAAAATGTAGGCTACCACGTATTCGTATTGATATAGTTTGAAAATATTGTATTAGATGGTCTAATTTTGTCGCCCTTGACAAGTTCTGCAGTTGGTGAATATTATAAAAGGAAGAAAAAGGAAAACATAGTATTATTGGTTACGACTTAGTAACAAATTTTCTCAAGTTTTGAATTTATAAGCATCATTGTGAGGATGTTGTTTGTATGTACTATTATATTTTAGAAATTAACATTCGATTTTGAGTTCCGTTCCGTATTCCGTATAACACTTCCATGAATAATGCAGCTCGGTAGTCGCGATACATACTTTATTTTGTTTGATGTGTTCTTGGTTACGAAATAATCAATATTAAAACTATAGAATATAACTATAGCATAGTGTATCATTTAAAGAGATTTATTAGCGACAAGAATAATGTTTTGTACTTTTTCGCCAAGCTAAGTAAGTTAAATATCACCTGTACCGTACCAAAATCTTAATCCGATATGAAGCCGTCTAATTTTTTGCACCTGTTGCGTCGTTAATTTTAAACTATATTTCGTTAGAAACTATGACGAAATATCTAGTTACTACACATGACTTTATTTTTTTGTATGTGTTTCTTGATAATCTTTTGAATGATTTACAAAAGCATGACATAAATTGAACTAACTTTGAAAATTCAAACGCATACTACAATTTAGGAGATGTATGATTTTTAGAATAACTTTAATGTAGATATTATTGAGATATTCCTTTCATCGTCTATTTTACATTACCGAGGCAAGATTTGGTGAATAATCATAGACTATATGAGGAAAATTGTAGGCTTGTGTTTTCAGAATATTTCTATTTTTCAACTTTTCACAGCATCTATCCACTATTCATTTGAAGAAGTTAGAAACATTCCAACAACCAGATATTTTAGGACGTAAAGGTTTTATAGAGGGTCAGCTAAATGAAGGAATTCAATAAATACTACAATGTTTAAATTTTGGAACTTTCAAAAATATAAGTAGTTTTAAATTTATATTAATTATATCACGTTTTACGAAACACGGAAGTCTAAAAGTAGCCGAATCTAGAAAACAAGTGCAAACAGTCTAATCTTAGTCTACTGAGTTTCTCAGTTTTTAATCCACCAGAATATTCGTGATCTTTGTGGTCTATAAGTGAAAATAAAAAACGGAAACACGCTGCCGGTTTCAAGGCTTTCCCTCCAGTTATGACAACAAATGCAAATAAAGCATTGTCAACAGCAAGTAATCTAGATTACATTTGATGAATATTAACAATGATTCACAAACCATTTTCTTTTGTGAACCTTTTGCTTTTGAGTTCTAGACAATATGCTTTTTAAGAAGTTCCTTTGTAGTTCGCTTGCAAAGAATTACCTTGAAACAAGATTAGGTAAATGGAAAAAGTATTATGCTCATTTTTTTATTTTACTTAAGAAAGGTCGGCCTTATATTATGAAAATCGTCAAATGTGTAATTTCAGTAAAATTTGTTTGTTTTGTGGAGTATGAAAAATTCTCGTAATGTACCAAAAACAAGTATATTACTACTGTCTCTATTGCAAACAAATATTTAACATATATTTTAGCTCCTATTTTTTATAAATATCGTTAGAATGATAATAACAATAACGAATAATAAATGTAATTTTTATAACGTCTTTTACCCTTATCCAAATAACATTCGTTCAATTATCATGAGGACTTCCATAGAATATTATATGTATTGATTTAATTTACATTTTTTACCTAGTTTGCAGATTCTTATAGTCATAAACGTTTTTACATATAATTGCAGTTAATATGACGTAAGGCTTTAATTTTTAAAATTTTTTTTACATGACTTTAAAACGTGTATATGTCTTCGAGATTTACAAATTCACTCTCATTCATATTCATCTCTGTAAATAATACACAGCATTATCTTATTTAAAATAAAACTTTCAATTCTAATCATGTATTTTACTCTATACCTAACAAGCATTGCGAGACTTAAACATAACACTTATGAAATTGCGAAAAATGTAATGTGGCACATTCCATTGCTGAATATTTTATGTTAAAAACTATATGCATATAATTTATTCCAATCATTTATTTTATTCTGTAACTGACACTGCTCAGGCATTGTGGGATTTAACAAAACACTTATGAAATTGCGAAAAATGTAATACGGCACATCCTATTGCTGAATATTTTATGTTAAAAACTATATGCATATAATTTATTCCAATAATTTATTTTATTCTGTACCTGACACTGCTCAGGCATTGTGAGATTTAACACAACACTTATGAAATTGCAAAAAATGTAATACGGCACATCCTATTGCTGAATATTTTATGTTAAAAACTATATGCATATAATTTATTCCAATAATTTATTTTATTCTGTACATGACACTTCTCAGGCATTGTGGGATTTAACACAATAGTTATGAAATTGCGAAAAATGTAATACGGCACATCTTATTGCTGAATATTTTATTTTAAAAACTATATGCATATAATTTATTCCAATCATTTATTATATTCTGTACCTGACTTAAATTCAACATTTATAAAATTGCCGAAGGTGTAATATGGCATATACTATTGCTAAATGTTTATGTGAAAAGCTATATGCATATAATTACTTCAGCAAAAATCACCCAAATATAGCGGTATAACGACTTGGGCAGTTGCCAAGAACATATGAAAGTTAAGTTAATTTAATTTCTTGACCTTTGTTCAAACCAAGAACGAAATTGTGATGTAAGAGAATAGCATCTTATGTTTTCTCATAATAACTACTTAATTTATCGCGTTAGAGACGGGACACAAAGGTTTTTCCCTCAGTCTCCCACCTTTTCAGCTTAGAAAAAAAGGAAAAAAACCCTTATGTACGGCAATTAAAAAGCAATAAGGTAAAAGTTAATAACTTTTTTTAAATTTTAATCGGTAAATTGATTGCCAGCTAAGTCTATCTAGCTTCTTTTGCTTAAAGTAAATAAAAAGGGCTATTAAGTATTTAAAGCGACTTAAGCTTCTTTCTATATTTTACTTAATGATGAATCAATATTGTAAAATAAGTCATAGAAAGGAAAGTTACTACAAAGGTATTTCACTCCCTATCCAATTTATTTTTATTTTATAATTTACACATATATTTATATATATATATATATATATATATATATATATATATATATATATATGTATATATATATATATATATATATATATACATACATATATATATATATATATATATATATATATATATATATATGTATATATATATATATATATATATATATATATATATATATATATATATATATATGTATATATATATATAATTATATTAAGAATTTAAAGTCGGAGAATAGACAAGACTGAGCCGCCCGTTGGTTTGACGCGGAAAGTGCACGAAATAAATTAATATTACCTTCAAATTTATGCCTTTTTTCTTAAAGATAAATGACAAAATATTTTATATTAGAATCCCGCTCAATCCAGCAAAATTATCGAAGCATTCCTTAAAGCTTCATCATCATTCCACAAATATTAGCAATGGTTTTCCCTCGTCTCATCTATTTCTGGTTACAGATTTTAGATTGGTAAAATGTATACGGATTTGAAACCGCGTCATATCCTATACGAATTGCATGATCTCAGAGAAAGATCAGGGATTGATTTAAAACGTGTCATGCTCTGATCTGGATAAAATGTTCTTTTTTTATAAAATTGTAAAAATCTATAGTATTAGTGTTAGTATTTTAAAATCCTACTAAAGAACTATAATTTTTCAAAGTGTTAATGTCGATGATAGAAAAATTTGAAGGTCTTCTCTTAGTCACATTGTGCATAGTTTTGAAGCCTGCTATTTCGAAAACTGGTCTTAAAAATAGTAAATGAGAAAGAAACTTCAAATTTAATTGCGATAGCCTCGTCCAATGACATATAACTTGTTACGCACAGAGTATTTTGACCAACTGTGCGCGTGTGGAGAGGTAGATAAATCTGTTTTTTAAAGTTTCCCCCTATAATATTATATTAATTCGCCAGAAACATCTACTTGCAAAATGTCACGTACATAGGTTATATAGTAAGACTATATATTTTTGACATAAGGACAAAAGGATGGACGAACATAACGAAGTCAAAAGCCGCGCTTCACAGAAAAATAAAAAAAATTACTCATTATTCAGTATGAAAGTTGTTTAAACTTTAAAAAACAGTCCGTAATATGAGAAAAAATGTTAAAAGTTGCTCCCCGAAGAAGCAGATTAAAAACAACAGTCATTTACAATTACATTCCAAAAGTCTGTGAGAGATGTTAGCAACTGGTTGAAATTTTAAACGTGAAACGTTTACATTTTGTCTGTTATAATAATGTTAAAATTATCATTTTGTTACCAAAATTATAATTACGTAAAATCTGTGTAAAATAATATTTATAAACACACAGGTACTACAATATGTATTGGCTATGTACGCGCACATATAAATGCTTAGAGTGAACCCAAAAATTATCACAAACGTGTAACAGGAAAATTACGAGAACAAATTTTGCGAAACGGATTTTATAAAAAAGTATAAATTATTAGAAAATATAAAAATTTAATGTTTATAAAGAAATACGATTTAACTGTTACTCATCTTCGTACAATATTTTCACAACAACCTTTAATTAAATTAAAAATGACAACAAAAATATTGCAACCAGCACATTACAACGATGCCATCTCCTAATCAACTCTTGAAGCAAGTCGATACTGAATATCCTTCATCACACGATGAGGTAATCCGCCCTACAACTAGTGTACTTGTCAGCTCAAAGGCCCTAAAAAGCTGACATATTCCGTATGAAGCACATGCGATCTCGTGCTGTGAAAGGTAAATTTTCACGTTGTTTTCTTCTTTGCGCGTTACTTATACGACATTGCGCCGTATACAAATCGCTTCATCTCGACGTGATGTGACGGTAAGGTGCGTAAGGGAAATATAACAAAAACAAGAAGTAAAGATGCGGTGTCACTGCTGAAAATTCGCTGTTAATATTTTAATAGGGTAAAATCGAATATTTGTTTATAATTTCAGTGCGATTTCATTATTTAACTGAATTTTTTTCATAAATTTTGAGTTATATCGACTTTAACCGATTATCAACGATATGGAATACAAGATAAAAGTATTCGAATATGTGCATATTTACATTAAATTAATTTAGTATAATATTGTAAGGTAATATGTTCATTCAGTGATAAATAATTTACAAATAAATTACGAAATAACAACGATCTAGGCCCGTAACTTTTTATGAATATTAAAAATGTAATTTTTTTGCACGTTTATAAGGGAATCCATAAAAAGTTAAAGAAGTGGTATACATATACAATTTTTGTCAAGTGGTTAATTCTATAACGAAGTAATCAATTAAATTTCTTCTAAGTGATTTTTATTACTTTTTTAGTATAATGAGGAAACTGAAATTTCGTGAAAATAAAAACAACAGTAACAAAATTAAAATTTTTTATAACATTAAATGTAAACATATTTAATGTTATAAACAATTTAAATGTAAAATAGAAACATTTCTTAAAGGAAAAGAAAAGGTAGACATTTATATTTAATGAATAAAATATGAAGTTGTAACATTTCAAATTTGACCACGATATTAACTCATTAGTGGTTATAGTATAAATTTTTAACTGTTTCAACCGAGTTAAAGATATCTAATCTTTTCATTGAAATCGCATTATTGAGTCACATTTTAATACGTTATAACCTTATATTTTATCGCTTAAATATAAATATCTACCTTTGTTTCTCTGTAAAAGATATTTAATCAAAATATTTTGCTCAAAATAATCTTTGTTTCCACTTTAAATGAGTTGAAACAATATTTTATAGCCTTATATACATATACATATATATATATATATATATATATATATATATATATATAAACATGTAAATATATATATATATATATATATATATATATATATATATATGTATGTATATGTATATATTTATATCCTACAACAAGCAGATTGATTATACTCTTTAAAAGTAGCTAAATTAATTGATTTGCTTAATGAACATTTCACACTTTATTTATTAAATAAAATTATTCCAACGTTTTATCACGAAATCGTGACAATAAATACCCTACAGTGAGACTTGGCCACGACTCATGCTCCGTTATATTTTCTTTTACGTTTTACGTGACCAATGAGCGTAAGGTCGATTGTAACGATAATGTCTAATACTACGACATGCTACGTGAAACTGACGGTTCTTCATACATGAGAGGGATTTCATATTTCTTTCATGTTCGACGTAGAAAGAAATAAACATTTTGTTTTCGACGTAATATAGAGACTATATTGTTTATTTGTTGTTCTTCGTTTACGTTTTGTTGTAAGGCGGACGAATGCTATTTGGCGTTATAATGCTATTTGGCGTTATAATGGCGTTTCGTTGAGTAAAATAACATTATTGCCGTAAACATCAAGAGGAAAAGTTGAATGTATATTCGACAAATGGGGAGATCTTATAAAGAGCATTCCACTCTGAAAATCGGTTAATTACTAAGTACTAGAGACATTAATACTTGAAGTTGAATGTTGGTGTTTTTTGGGATGCCTACAATCGGTATATCACGCTTTAAAACTATCTAAAATTCAAAATTGTAAATACATTCAGATTAAGAAAAAGATTGTAGTATGAATTTGCAATCAGCGCTTAGATATTGTATTTAAATTATCCATAATATTACGAGTAATTGCGCAATTTATGTTGCAGTAAAAGTGACAATCATAAGAATATTTTCATAAAAGATCTATTCGAGGATATAAATTTTATTAATGACAGCTTTTTATTATAATGTTACCGATTTTAATTATTTGAGGGTTTAGCATATGTATTAATAAATAAATAAATTGTAGACAAAATAAATAGAAGCAAACTATTTATAAGCATAGAGTAACTGAATTTAGCTCTAGTATTGAAATTCACGAAATAATCCCATTTCGTTAATTTCACTGCCGTTTATCGTTTCAAATCATTGAAATACCAATTTCAAGGCTTTATTTTTCACGATGGTTTACCGTAATTATCAAAAAATACGATATAAATCTTTAAAAGAGGCTGGTTTGGTGAATGACAAATTTTTAAAAGTAGAACATCTATGTCAAATAAACAATCAAATTTAAATGGTAAATTTGGAATGAAATTCTCGTACGGCGACTTTTTGTTGTTGTACTACATCATCGGAGCGTGACGAGAATGTTTGTGAAAGCTTCTGATAATTTCATCATCACATCTCAGGTAACATTACATACATTTTTATACAGATTCATAGAAATAAATTTTGCAGAGTTTTTAACATTAGCACAACTTTAATAAATACGCAGTAGTCTATTTACAAAGTTTGATATTCGTCATCGTAGCACAAAATTTCTGTTTATGTCTTGACGCTTGCCATTTAAGAGCGAATACTTATTTTTATATAATTGTTTTTAGTAAACAAATGATGCAAAATAACATATTTTGTAGGACTAATATTTTTTTTAAAACCAATGTTATAATTTGTGACAGGAAGGTAAACACATGCCATTGAAGAGCGGATATTGATTTCTAACAAAGTATTTTTAAGAAATATCTATAGCAATAAAAGCATGATTCAAAGTGTTAGATCTTGCGGGTCAATATTTCTTTGAAATTCAGCTGCATATCGGTTAAATCGACTATTTATAACTGATTTTTCCATTAAATGAAAGGTTTTTGATGGAAAGATAAAGAAAATGATCGATTGTATTATTTATAATATAAATAGTACAAATAATACCGTATTAGTTAGAGTAGATTTAATTTTATCTAAGGAACAAAAAATGTGGTCCGGGTTGTGCTCACACGCGGATTGTAAAGAAAGAAAGTGAGAGTTATAGAAAGTATTCGAACAAAAGATATAGTTGTAATAATGACGAGATAATATTAGGTCATTGACTTGTTCTGTTTTTTACTTTGTTTTTTTTCTGCATAACAATTTAATTTATTCTGATGTATTTACGTATATTTAATGAAATTTATCAACTATAAGTTACCATTATATTCTCAATATACTTATTTTGAATATCTCCGCAGGATGCAAGCTCACCTTCTTAAATGTCAACTTTTGTTCAATTACACTGTATCCTTCTTTATTAACTGGAGACAGGTTATTCAGATTTTAAATAAATAAATCTGTAGATACTTTGCCAATACAGAGTCATTAGACAAAGTATAGTACTCTGTATTGGCAAATATAACTTAACTATATTCTATTTAGGCTATTATTTTCCCAAGACATTATGTAAAGGTCGCGTTAATATTTGAACGTCATTTGCCAAAATGAAAATATATACATTGGCATATTTATACCTGCACATAATCATCTGCTCAGGTCGATTATAAGAAAAAAGTTTTCCGAAAAGAATATGCGATAACCAAACAATAAGAAATTATTCTAAGAATATTATTTATATCTGACAATCAAATATTTAGAGCAATCTGCCTCCAAGTAGCTATTCTAAACACACCGTCAACCAGTTATGCATGCACAGAGCTCCAGGACATCCATTCCTCTCGGCGGTGGGCAGTGAAAAAAGTGAGTGCTTTCGACACGGGTGTATTTACATGTGAGTAAGGAGGCTGCATGGGGATACTGCATCGGCTGACTGCTATGTTTTATGTCCTTTATGGTAGGTATATATCTTATCTTTTGTTTCTTTATTTTATTGTATCTCATTAATTTTTAACTACACAATTTTGTGTGTAAAAGAACGTGTAGGATAGAATAAATTCATCAAAATTGTTGAAGTCGGTGCATCAATTTTTTTTTTATTTTACTGAACTACATTAAAGAACTCACTTCATGTTCTAAGTGAAAATGATTTTTGTTAATGTAGAAAAGACCTTTTTTTATTTATAGCATTAAATGTGATCGACTGTCTTGTTTAATTATTGTCCCTAATTTTAGACTTAGTTAGTTTAGATTTATAAATAAAAAAAACTCGATTTTCAGATTTTTAGTGAAACTATATGTCAGTAACCTGCGTGTCATCGATTGATTATAAATAGAATAATGGCCGTTTTGTTTAATGAGTCACCTTATAAATATCAAATAGGCAATAAAATTTACATTCGTTTTTGATATAGAGAGTAGTAAGGAAAATTATAAATGAAAGAACCCTTACTTTAATACCTATTTGGTGTCTATACTAAAAACTAATAAGTGGAGTTTCAATTTTTGAACGAAGCTTAAGATATTGAAAATTTAAAACAGAAAAGTGAGTAAGTAAGATTCAAGGACAAACTTGTGCATTATATTCATACAAGCTATTCATTATTTCTCGAACTGAAAGTTTGACAATCACTTATTAGAACTTATTGCAGAAAATATCTAACAAAGTTCAGAGATTTTCGCTTTTTGTAGAGCAGTATAGGTTTGGGTTGACTTGTTTCTCTAAACAAGTTATGTAGAGAAGTGACTCAAGATATCCACGTAACATGATTTGTCGCATCATGTCACAGACGTCATTGTGACAGCAGATTACTTTTTGGCGATTCATAATTCGAATGGAAGGCTGATGTTTTTTTTTCTTAATTCTAATGAAAGGTAATAAGCTACAAAATCAGTCGAAACCAACTTTACAAATTTTAAAAATGCGGTGAATTCAAAGCAATTTATAATTCCAACTTATTCTTTATACGTTATTTAAAATTGTTCTCCTAGTTATTTATATATATATATATAAATATATATATATATATATATATATATATATATATGTACAAAAAAGTATTTAGAACATCTCAGAAGGTATAAAATTAAAAGAATCTATAACAATTTTAATTTAAGTAAAAAATGTTTTAAAAACTATTATTTGCTTTTTTTATGAAATTTTACACGATATATGAAAGCAAGAATAAAAATTTGTTGTCACTTTATTTTTTGCTTCCGAAATTTTCATATAAATATTTTTTGGATATAATCTGCAGGCAGAATTGGATATAATACATCTTAAGCCAAATTTGAAGTTCCTATATCAAAAGGTTTATGAAGATAACGGCCATTATGGATGGACGGAGATGTGAAAGAATTCATAAGGGCTTAATTTTTTTCTCCTTTAAGGTAACTTTAAGGTTCTCTCATTGCAGGCAAAGTTGACAGTAAAAATGTTAAGAATAAATATGAGATATTTAGTCTAATTAAGTTGAAACAGTACACAATTTTTCATTTTAAGGAACTTGATAGTAAACAAACAATAAAGTGGAAAATAAATATTTAGTATAATTAATCATCTTTATAATGACGCACATTACTTAATTCTGAAATGCTGTTAAGGAAAAATGGGACAACTGAAGCGAAATATTCTGGAAATTAATTTAGTATATTAGCGCCCTTTTCCATTCTAAATTCTCAAAAAAATTTATCACTTCACTGTTGTTCTTCTAAACAACATAAACCAGTAAAATGGATTATAATAATATTAATATGAAAAAATATTTACTTTATAATGTTCCAAGCAACATAAACCATAAGAATTATAATTTTCATCTCCAACTGAAAACAATAACAGCAATGATAACTCGTGGCGTTTTATGTATTTCGTACTGCAATACTGTATTAATTTTATAAAGTTACTCAACACCGGCGCAAATAATTTTTTTGCTTCTACTAAAGCATTGTTATTCTTTACATCAGGTATCTTATTGATTGCAACTACAGTTCTGTGGTGGAAAAAACATATTATATTAAACATGAATATTAATGACACATTCACATTGATGTTATTAAAAAACATGGCTATACTGTCAGAAAGTTTTACTGATTTAACGTATTTGTTACTTATGGATCAAATTTTCTGAAATGGTTAATTGAAATGTTTCCAACGATTAATGTTAATTTAAACTGATATCGAAGAAGCAGTGAAATTATCTAAAACACTGCATAAAAAACATGAATTACGTTATTTGTCTCAGGTTAGATGCAATTATTTATTAAAATATATCAAGTAACAAAAAATTGACAGGCACAAGACAACAAAACAACGACCATTCAAGTTTTCCATAAGTTAATACAACATTCTTCCCCATTCATTTATTGTTAACAGACAAAGATTCCTTTCAAGGCTGTAGTCCGCTGAAACGAAGCATTGATAATTATATTCGTTAATCAAAAGGAGCGCTCTTCTGTGAGTAATGGATAGATTGCCGCAGTGATCACTCTCCATTTTGATTGTTTCTTTAAAATTATTTTGTTGGGCTTTTAAAATCATCTAATTATCCTTGACAATATTCGAAAGTTAATAAATGCAGTTAATTTTTATTTATAATGAAAAATGCGTGGAATAATTTTAAAGAATCTGAATCAATACTGAACAAACAAGAATGGATAATTTGGTTCAACTGGGCAACCCCAATCAGTTGTATATTAATACTTTAAAAAAATTTCTTGTTCCTAAATTATTTGACCGAAAATCGGTAAAAATTTTAACCTATAGCCTTGTGATTTATATGACATTTCTTGGTAGATTGGTAAACAATAAAAAAAAAGTTTGAAATTAAAGGTATCGAATCATGCTGAATGAAATAACGATCCAATTCTATGTGTAACTGTACAGAATTGTCCAATTCTATGTGTAGTTGAAGTTAGCATCTGTGTAAGTCAAGTGATTTATCCTTGATGTATTTAAGGACGAGGATCCCGGATTAAACGCCGCTATAAAACTTTATTATTTACTTATTTACCAAAACACCAGCCCAGCCCCGCTCGGCTAGGAATCGAACCGGAATGTCACCGAGCAGAAAAATGTAGTACGATGAATAAGTCTTTTATACCCTCCACCATATTAGGACCGCACAGAATGGAGTAACACAATATTTTGAGTAATAATGTTATCAACAAAAGAGTATAGGATTACTATTGAAATGAAATAGATTGAAATAATTTTCAGGAGTCGACATTTTTGTCTCCATAAACTTTTCCGTACAATTAAGTTCAAAAACTACATCTTTTCATGAACTTTCCAACAAGGTACAAAATCTGCTAAAATTCCATGATTCCACATTCCGTTCAATAAAAGTAGCTGATAATGATTTTCCTGGCCCCAAATTTAAAAATCATATGGCAGGACATTTTGCGGGTCATTTTCCTTATCTACCGATCCAATATTTTGGATAAGTATCATTCACAATAATTCCTGATAATTATTAATGAAAAACATGCTCCGCCATTATGCTGGAATACCATATTTTGTAACACGGTCCGTGGAAGGTCTTCCGTCAAATCAAATAAAAGTTTTTTTAAGGTCATGTTTTCCATTTATGTTCTGTGGTAAAAAGCGGGGTTTCACTAAATAATCGTTTATCACACCACTTCACACAGTGAGTGAAAACCGACGTTGGGAACTCTTTTCCTTTAAATTTCCTAGAATTTTTATGCTTTTTTTGCGACCAATAGTGAGCATTGCGGTAATTAATCGAAGTTAGTTTCGTCAGTCTGAAGAAGTTTTGTCAAGAAATTTGTGTTTTAGGTGTCAGTGTAGATAATAAATTGGAAAATTTCATTCTTCGAAAATTAAGTTCGACGAATTTTCCAATTCCTCCTTCTACTAGTATTACGATGGGCGTGTAATGGTATGGGTATAAGTCAGAACCATGGACTACGTACCAAATATTCCATTGCAATAGCCCTACTTGGCGATTTATAATATTGGTGGAAATCGTTGGATCACAGCAGAAATGTTCAATAATAGTATTTTATAATTTTGGTGTGGGAAAATCCGTGCTGGGTATTTAATACTCAAGGATACGTACGCAGTTTTACGTATGTTGGTCACGTAACAAATCCAAAAAATAGCCATCAGAGGACTTCGTTGGTCTCTTTTATTATTGATGTATAAAAAATATAAAAACGGAATTACACATTTTAGTGGATATTCAATAAAAGTAATTATTCTAGAACAGTGATATCTTAATTTATATTATTCAAATAGGCGCATACTTATCTCCTATTCAACACATTCTTACAAGTGTTACATTTGTTAAATCAGCTACAAATAAAAGTACTCTTTTCATTTTAAACAAGCAACTCAACAGTAAAGTTAGTATAAAAGTATTTACATAAATGATACTATGTAATGAAATAACGTAAATAATGTAAAATAGTAATTATTATAAAAGTATTTGTCTGCTGATGAATATATGCATCCCCTAACAAATACCATATTTTTTAATTGAACGTAATATTTATATTTATACTCTTTAATTTGGCTGATTTTCTGAGCTAAAAGGAAATTACGAATGGTGTTTAAAATATAAAAATATTTAGTATTAAGGATAAGTTAGGGATGATAATACTTCGACCTCTCATTTTCATTTTATTATGGAAGGTTATTTCTGAGGCTATTAACGAGTTCTTCCAAGACTGTGCGTACGCTATTACGTGTCATGTAACACTAAAGTTTTGCTTTGAATTATGTGTAGAAATATATTATATAATCACGGCACTGAAATCGAATATATTAAAGAATATAAAGTATATTGTTTATTACAATGTTTTGCTGCTGTCACATCGTACTTACGTTTTTGTTTTCGCGGTTTCGTGGCTTTTAACACAATAATAGAAGTTAAATTTACTTTTGTCAGTAGATTTTGTCAAGTTAGATAAAGATATTGGTATTTAGGTTGTAAATAAGACCAATATGCCTATGTGGGTTTTTGATATAATCAGATTTGATTGGCGGTTATCAAATAACTCACAACATTTTCATCCAAAATCGTCAATGAAATCCTCTCGCAACATTCCTAAAATAATTTAATACCCGTAGGTAATACATGGAACGGTAAGTCACTAGCTTTATTGGTGATACGAAATATCTATGAAAGCATTCATCTTATCTCTTTTTCTACATTAGTAAATATAAAAGGAACTTTTTTCTTATACTTTCTCTATGCATTATTGGATCCTCGTCATATAAAAAAAACAATTATAAGACGTAATGCACAATTTTGCAATGTGCTAAACTCCAGATAATTTTGTAAATTTAAGATTACAATTTTGCAAACTTTAAACCGTATTAATAAAATATTCGTCTACATAAACTTATATTTAGCCAAAGTAACTTGTTAATTCTTATTTGATACAAAAACAGTTTTTTTTCTCAAAGTAAATTGTAATTTATGTTAATTTTCATAATAAAAAACTATAAGCATGTAAACATTTTGAAAAGATCGGTTGAATAATTGAAGAATGAAAGCAGAACAAAAAAAAAATTAAAACGAAAACTATTTTTGGATTATGTAGTTAATTTTTTGTTAATGTTTCCACTTTTAGTTATACTTGTTGCAAACTAATGCACATAGTCTTTTTGCGTCTAATTTCATACTAGTAATAAAAAAATTTAAACGGAACAGATTTCACCGACACTTTCTCATATAATAGCAGTTAATTAGATTTTTTATTATAAAAAAACGTGGTTTCAAAAACACCATCAGTCATATTTATTTATTTTCGCATTTTTAATTAAAAAACGTGTTTTAAACTTAACATCATTTCAATTAAAACAGATATATTCGAAAACTTTAATTAATTTTGATTATTTTGGTGCTGAAAGAACTCGATTCGTCTTTATCGTCAACGTCAAATACAGTTATACAAAACGAAAAATATCGCTAACCAAATTTGCGTCTAATGAGCAAAGCTGCCTGTAATTTTGATCGTCTGTCAAAGAAAGTTTCTTCTTTTATATTATTCCATGAAGACTGCTTATTTTGGTTTTTATTACAATAGTATACAGTAATCGGTCGCCTCAATACCTAGATTAATTAATTTCATTATCTCGTCGCTACTCCAGTAAAATAAGTCTCATTATTTAAATTATCATCGATACTCGAGACTATATTAATTTATTATTTATCTTTACATTTTATATTTTGCAGAATATAATGTTTGTAAAACCAGTAGAAATAACAAGACTGCGAATTTACAACTGAAAAGAATGTGCGGAGAAAAGACAAATAAAATCCCTGTATGCAATACATAACTTCACGAAGTAAATTTTTTCGACTTTTACATTCCCTTCTTATTAGTTCTGGTGATATATGATAGTATTGTAAATAGCCTAGCAAAAGCGTTCACAGTAATAATAACGGGTCACCAAATTTAAATTTCTTTGCCCAGGAGTGGCTTTTAAGTGAGTTTTGTTTCCAACCATGTTATGAACCCGAAACCGTAATTTATCTTCATATTTCAATGCAAGACACAAACAAGAAAAAAACTTAATAAATAAATGAAACAATGTACCAAATGATTTTATATCTCTAACATTTTGCTGTCTTATATTCTAATGGTTGCACTCAATAACTTATGGTTTACAGCTTAGTAACCTTTCTATAATTAATAATTCAAATAAAAACTAAAAACTTTAAAAGCAGTTGCATTAACCAAGGAAAACTTTTATTAAATAAATAATTTATTTATGAATAATTTTGACATGAACCGAAATTAAAACCAAAACCGAAATTAAATATGGTGCTTACCTTTTGCTGAGCAAACTTAAAACTGGAAAATTCATACGTGTCATTACCATGATCTAATACTTTGTGAATGATCTACTTTATGGATGAGTTTAAAATTATACAAAGAATAGAACGTCCAAGAAGTAAGAGTATATTAATTATGCGAACACCTATAATTCTATACACATAATTTGCTTAGCTACCACTTTGATGGTACGATTTATGTTAAATCGTTTCCAACAATAATTTTGATTTAGCTGTTTATAGCCAATTTTTTTAATAATACGTTCACTGAAAATATTCACATATTTTACATTATGTTTATGATTGCAATAAAAAATTTTCCTCATTTTTTAGACAATCTTCATCAACGTGGATAGCTACGTAATTAAGTGTAAATTTTATTACCTAGGCTATATCGTCCTTGCACATTTTAATAAATAAATTACTTCTCAAACATTACGGAAGAAAACAACAATAATTTAAGTAAGGAATACAAGAAACTTTTTAATTTGAAACTGAAAAACGGCATATCCTTTTAAATCTGTCGTCCGCTATTGCAGAGCGCTCTGTGATTACGATTATTAATAAAAAAGAACACTTTTCCGTGACTAATGGAGGAATTCTCGCTTTGATGGCCGTTCGTTTTATTTTAATGTTATTCTGTTCCGGACTTTTATTTGTAGTCTTGTAACTGTCAATATCGGATGTGAATTTGTATCTTAAATTATAATGGGTGTCTGGAAGACATCTTGATAAATTAAAGACAAAAAAATACTTATCTGGAAAAGAGCACACAGATGTAGAATGTTAGATAACTGATTTTGAAAATAAAATATATATGATAAACTTAAGACTTACGCATATTAAACTATATAGGACAATATTTTATTTTACATTGTGTAAAAGTATTGTATTATAGGCCTTTTGCAGCAAAATACCATGGTTAATACTAATTAGTAAGTATTTTGAAAAATCAATTCTTCACTCTTAAAGTAATCATATATCCGGATGGTCGTCAGACTCAGAGTGCTTCGTGATGAAATACTCTGATGCCGTTGGTCCGGTACCTTTTTTTCGAAACAACTGGCAGATTGCTCTTGTTTGCTGAAAGTAAGAGGTAGAATATTTTTAATTTCGGGTTCGTAGCAGTAAATTCCGCTTTCGTTACTCGTGGCAATACCCAATATAGCATTTGAGCAACATCTATTGAACTTTTCTAAGATTTCATGACACCAATCGTCCCAACGATTTTTTGAGCCTTGATGTAATAATAGGGTATCCATGTAGCACAATATTTCCTGACGCCAAAATATTCATGTTGAATTTTCTGCTCTTCTTTCATGTGAATACCTAAGCTAGCCCAAATCTGCGTACAGGTTATTTTCTTGTTGATATTTATCATAAGCAGAACAGTATTTGTTGACTTCAGCTGTCGCTTTTGAAGTCCCTCACATTGATCAGTTATGAGAGGTTATTAAAATCATAATTAGAAAATATATTATATTTTTCTTTTTTAACTAAAATCTCGGATATTAAAATACATTAAATAATTAATTGCCATTGGGACCCCAAAATCAAGTAATCAATTATTTATTTCAAACGTAGTAATTCATTATTACACATAATAAATCCGCAAAAGTTATCGAACTTTTAATATCAGAAAAGGTGATTCTAATACAGGTGTGGTTACTTATACATACCTAAGAAGTCTTATTAATATTCATTTTATTTGCACATTTCACAAACACATTTACTCTATTATAGGGTTATGACCCAGCATTTAACCGAAACGTCTCCAACGTTTCGGTGCAACTAGATTTGCTTTTATTAATTGTATGATAAATATATTAAATATCTTTATTTTCAACACTTTGTCATATAGATTAAAAATAATTCCATTACTGGACAAGGCCTCCCTATTGTCTTATTTTTTACTAGACTATTCTCTATTCGGTGTAACAAAGTGGATCAGGAAATATTAGGAGCAAAACAAATGTAAAATTACACTTGTTTTATTCAATGATAAGTGATATCTTTAAATTATTTCCTTAATATTTTGATTTTTTCCACAGCATTGTTTTCATTATTTATTCACTTTTTTTTAATTTAAAGGAACCTCTTTGCAAGAGGTTTCTTTAAATTTTTCTCCTGCGATACATTTTCAACTTATAATAATAAATTTTTACAAAATCAATATAATTTTCCTAATATTTCATTGCAACTTTCTCCACTTTAATAGGAAGACACAATTTGTATTTAATTTTACTATTCGTACCATTTGTTGAGGGCTCTTCGAAAGAACTATAAAGATTTTGTGTTTCTATAATAATTAATCCTACGTAATCTGGTTTCGATTAAAATCATATTTACAAACTAATAATATTGTAAAGAAACTTACATAAACTTCTTGAGATTTTAAAATTTCCATTTGTAAATCGAAGTCCGTCGATTTAAACGGGACCTTCATCGAATAGAACTTCATTCCATAAAAGAATCAAGGTAATGACAGAGTGAAAGTAAAATTTAAACTAAGTCTAGTATCGAATATAAAGTCTGTTCTATATTATAATTCAGAGAAACTGTGCACCTGAATGACTATCTATCATATAAGGATAAACAGGATTACAATGCATCGAGACGTGACTTAATGTGCCAAGTTTATATAACATATTCTGATAATATAACAAACCGATATAACAAACCGATTATTAGTTTAGTCGATTAATACACTTTGTATTTTGTGTTATTTTTGACAGTCTATTTTAAAAGGCGAAGAAATATGAGGAAAACCGTTTTTCTACGTAAATATTCAATAAATTGTTAATGTATAGCATTTATCAATAGCCGTGTAATCTATCATTTATTGAAAAAATGCAAATGCAATACGGGGCTGCTGCTCTTACATCTAGGGTGTTCATGGATACATTTAGAGCAGTAACTATCTGGAAGTAGTCCAGGGAAAGTGATGAAACGATTTGGACAATTTGGCCCTCCAAATCGGCCGACTTAACCTCAGCTGAATTATTTCTATATGATTAGTTCTAAGTAAAAATTTTTGGTACCTCTCTTGTGAATATGGAGTAGCTGAATGCTAAAATAATGGAAGAATGAGAGCCATCTCAGTCGATCTTCTGCTGCGTGTCATTGCAAATTCGCGCATATGCTTTGAGGAGTGCGTTCGCTATGGTGAGAGACGTCTTGATGGCAGCTGTAATGTAATAAAAATATTATAAATAAAATAATTTCTTTTTTATTATTATTAAAAGTTTAAATTCCGCGCTGAGACACCTTTATTGGAAATAAATAACGAAGAAATTTTTTGAACGTCACAAAATACGCAAAAGCGTATTTTAACGTTGCGAAAAGGAAAATGAATTAACTATAATTTTGACTGGAGGGCATGCAAAGATAGACGACGATATTTTTTCGATCGTACGACGTAATAGTATAGAATCTTATTACATATAGGCATTGATATCAAGGACAGGTCATATCTTGAAATTATAATATAACTTTAACATATGCAACAGGCAAAATAAAAAAATGCAATTGTGACTTGTCGCTCCAATTTTTGTTTTATATGCTGTACGTACCAAGTGGAACGAGTACTCAAAATACGTCCTACAGAACAGATGTTCATAAATTTTACTGTCTTGTTCATATTTAGAATAAAATATAATGACACAAAAAGTACCTATTATTATAAAACATATGGCGCCATTCCTTGTTTATCAGTTACTTTCAGGTTGAAATATCGAAAACAAATTTTAAGTTTGATATTTATACTCATCATCCCAATTTTACTTTTGCCGTTCATAGTCTGATTTAAAGAAAAAAAAGAGGTTTTATATTATATTACGGGTAAAACCCCTTTAAATTACCTTAAAGTACCTTTGTTGAAAAGGAAATACTATTTACTTTAACGCGATTTTTTTACTTTAGTCCTTTTCCTTGGTTTAATACTGCGAATTCTTTTTTTAGTTTCACTTATTATTTTAGTATATATATATATATATACATATATATATATATATATATATATATATATATATATATATATATATATATATATATATATACAGGTGTTAGGTGGATGGTCCGACAAACGGAAATGGGAGGTATTTCGGATCATTTGGAACATATTTGCCTTAAAAACTATTAGTCTAAATCTCACCGGTTTGTTTATATCCTATTTTTTAACTTTTATTCAAAAATTCCCAAAAATCTACTTTTTTAATTTCATAACTTTTTATGTATAATTTTTTAAGTCCAAGGTAAGTTTTATTTAATCTGTTATGTATTTCTGATCTAAAAACGAACTTATATGTCTCAAATAACATCAAACTAAAATGTGTTACTCTTTCAAAATTATGAAAAAAAATCTAACACCTTGACTTCACTCCACGCACACTAAAAAAAACAAAAAGCATTTAGGAATTTCTAATGGTTGCAAAAACTGCACCATTAAATCATCTTTACAACGGTGTATCATATATTACATAAAGCTGTATATTGTTTAAGAAAATTGTCGATAAACTCTCATTAGGACATGATATTAATATTGCAAGGAAATTAACATGTCTTGTGTTTTATTGCTAATTTTCCATAAAAAATGCTAGAAAGTGGCCTAACTAGTTTCATTCTTTCCCATGTCTTTGTAACTCTGGATTAATTTTGTAAGCCCACAAAAGCTAACGTCACTTAATATCGGAAAATGTGAAGCTTGACTTATTCAGTAATACTATGTATTGATGCGAATACTAATTTATTTTAGCACCTCTCTACGTACTTCACAGTATTTAGCTGTGAAGAAGAAGACTGTATGTGATTGTAAAAAAGTATCTTATAACCTATTGCCAAACTTTTTTATTACAAATAAGGTAATAAAGTTTAAAGTGGTAAGCTATAAGTTATCAGTTGTTTAAAATGTGCACCCCTATTTCTTATGCACGTCCAACATCTTCGTCGTATTTCAACCATTGTTGTATGAAGTCACATTTCTTCCTTCATGGTATCAAATGCCGCATTAACTTTTTCAATCAATTGTTTTTTGGTTCTAAACCCATTTTGATACATAAGCTCTTTAGCTCGTCCCCAGACATAAAAATCAAGAGGTGTGAGGTCAGGGGACCTCGTGGATCATACGATTAGTCCAAGTCTTCCTATTGAATTAGGGAATACGTTATCGAGATGTTCTCTCACTATTGTTCGGTATTGTGCAAGACAACCATCATTTTGATGAACAATCTACAATAGGAATATCAATCATGAGTTCTGGGTGGTCATTTTGCAAAAATTCCAATTAGTTCTCTCCATGTCAGGCCAATCAAGTGCCGACTGATCACACTTGCTCAAAAGTTAACACTAAACCGCTTCTGATGTGAAATTGGTCTGATTTTGTGTGGATTCTGGTCTTTGTATTCCCAATAATGAATGTTGTGTTGATTAAAAATCCCTTCATCTGTGAATTTTGACTCGTCTATCCATAAAATGCTCTTAAGAAACTGACCGATAGTGAAATGGATGCCTGCCATCTGCGTGAGACTGCTCACATTTTCCACACGGAAACTTCTAGTTCCGCATCAACTTTTCTTATACTGGTGGTGGGATCGTTATTAAACGCCACTAAAATTCTTTCATCCACTGCCATATTATGTGGTCTTCCGCGGACTCGTGGTTTCCGGTATTGCAAATTTCCCGTTTCTCATAGTCGTCGATAGATATTTGCAAAGGTATCATGGCTGGGTAATCTTCTCATAGGATACAGCTCTTGGTAAATTCGTCATGCCCTGCGTCCGTTATTATGGGCTCTGTCATACACCAACACCATATCAGCGTATTCATTGCTAGGATAAGAATACTACCATTACTTTTCACAACTTAACGAGATGTGAAACTTCAAAATCGAGATCAACAATATGTTCGAAAGATGACAAAACGCAAAGAAAGCGAAGTCTCGACTAACCAACCAAACAAAAGACTCGTGCAAGTATTTTTTTAGTTAATCGACAATTTTGTTAAACAATCTACACCTTTATGTAATATTTGATACACCGTTGTAAAGAAAATTAAATGGTGCCGTTTTTTCAACCATATGAAATCCCTAAATGCTTTTTGTTTTTTTTTAGTGTGCGTGTAAATTCAAGGTGTTGGATTTTTTCACCTAAATTTCATAACTTTAAAAGAACATTACTTTTTTGTTCAACGTTACTTGAGACTTATAAGTTTGTTTTTATATCAGGAATATACAATAGATTAGAGAAAACCTAACTTGGACTTAAAAAATATTACATAAAAAAAGTAATGAAGTCAAAACCGTTGATTTTTGGGAATTATTGAAAAAAAGTTAAAAAATTGAATACAAAAAACCGGTGAGATTTAGACCAATAGTTCTTAACTACCTCCCATTTCCGTTTGTCGGACCATCCACCTAACACACTGTATGTATATATATATATATATATATATATATATATATATATATATATATATAAATATATATATACATATATATATATATATATATATATATATATATATATATATATATATATATATATATAAATAAGATATGTAATTTGAACGTTGTTTTTACGGCTCGTGTGATTTCTTTTTTAACACTTAGCACAAAAGGACATTTAATTAAATCTCAGTTCTAATCTTTTTTTGCAACATTTGGTTTGACGATTGATTCCTTCCAAATTATATATTTTTTGTTTGAATTTTTGGAGTACAGTTCTAAAAATTTAACTTGTGTCGTGAAATTTTTCTATTGTAAGTTACATATTTACCTATTTCCCTAAATATTTCAAAGAATCATATATTAAAAAATAATGCGAATGCAAAAGGTTAAGATAGTTTATCAAATATTCATATATATTGCTCTACAGTTTAAATCCAATAAGTTGAAAATTAATTTACTAATTTTAGTGACATAAAATATTAGGAATTAGGGACTAAGAAGTAACTTTTATGGACGTAAATCGCTGGTATACCCTATAGACACAATGTTCAAAATTATATGGAACTTCCACTCATTGTTTTTTTGTTTCATGGAATGTAATTCCAAGTTTTTGTGGGCTTTAATTGCTTTCATTTGCTGGTTTCACTGTATATACATTTTTTCAGGTAATATGGTTTTTGAGAATCATTTTTCAATATTTCTTTGACGTAGCATGTAACAAATTTATGCTGTTATAATTATTAATGACAAATTCCAATAATTTTTCTGATTAAGTGGCGAAAAAATTTAAGAAAAGGAGTGCATATTGTACGAAATTTTGAAGCTTAATATTTAGAAAGTGAAGATTGAAATAAAAAAGCAATAAATTTAACCTCAGTTTTATTTTAAAATTTCTGTTCTATTAACTTATTCGATTAAAATATTAATCGATATGATAATGAAATTTGAAATAAGACAATTTCCTCGTTGTATTTCTTTAATCTAAATTATATTTTGTAAGAATTACGTCAACATCTTTAAGCCAGCTACAATATAAAGAAACAAAAATAAAAGAAACATTCACTAGATTGGAATATATTACTTTTTTGTGTTTTAAGACAGAATTCTATAGTGAAGTTATAGCATACAGTATGATAATTTGAATCACTTTAATATACCCAGCAGAGACATGTCATTTTATTATTTAAGAGAATCCCAAAATACTGTCACGAGGATTTATTTTACTTTTGTAATATGGCTCTCCACAAAAGCGCTCCGTCAACTAAATAATTTTCTACGAGCGATATCAAAATGTCACTCAATCAACTTTATCATGTTTGTTTATCTGCCTTGCGGGTGAATCGACTTTCGTCTGTTTCCTCTTACCGCTCTAACTCGATCAAAGGCCGCCTACTCCGCGCTGGCAGCCAACGAGCAACAGACATATATTCGATTAATACTTTGACATGACCTCGATTATTATTAGAGCTGTTCGATGGAAAACATATAATAACACAGTAGATACGACCATTGTTTTGATAAATGCTGAGTTTCCCGTGTGCTTAAATTTTCGAGCGCTATTTTTGCATATAATTATAGAGGAGAATGTTTTTGATGAGAAACACTAAATATCGTATATTTGGTCAAACGTAGTTACACAGCAATCAAACTTATTTTATTTTACTATATTCAATTAATACATCGAAATTTAAAAAACCCTATTAGTGACAAGAATTAAACATTGAAAATTGAATTTGGAAAATGTCATTGTGGCAATTTTGTTATTGCTTTTTAATATATCATTTAATGTAATAATTAAAATCCCTTACCGTCAATATTGTACACCACGATAATGTAACTGACAAATAATAATGAGAATTTCAAAATATGGAATGGCTCGTACGATTCAGGTTCGTTTATAGAATTTGTGGTAAGCCGATATTTAGATTATTGTGCCGGATCAAAACATCAAAACATTATGGGAAATAAAAACAAATACATATAATACTCATCACGAATGTATTTTATTCATCAATGAAATAATAATACTAATTACTAGACACACTATTTTTTTTCGGCCTTTGTTTTCACTATCTTTTTTAAGAACTATACTTCTGAAGATATCCGACTATACTTTTTAATGTTAACATTAAAACTTACTTATTTAACGAAACGAAAATACGGCTCTAGAGCAATTGACTGATTACGTCATTCGTCTTTGGATAATGAGCGATAAGAATGTTATTTCACAGATGGAAAAGTGCTGAAAAATAAATGATTTCTCAATAATTAAGGAACAAAAAATATATATATTTTTGTATTTCGAGAGAGATTTGAAAGAAAAAATGTACTTTACCTAAACAACACGCTCTCCTCAACGTATTATAAATTGTAGAAAATTTTAAGTTATAGAATTGTACAATATAATTCAATATTCGACCAAACACAAAATATAATTAAAATGAAACAAAAACAAATATTGGGTTGGATAAAAAGTTCTTAACCCCGAGTTGCTGTCGACAAATTCTATTAAAAAAATTATATCTTAAACAAATTTAATTAAAGTATGCGCCATTATTATCTACTACTTGTCGGCATCTAGTTAGCAGTGACAATAAGCCTTTCTTGTATAATTCTGGTGACTTTGATTAAAAAAAATGTGCGAGATCGTTTTGCATATCTTCTTTAACGTCGAATTTTTTTCACGTAGAGCGCTGAATAAAATGATAATCAGAGGGCGCAATGTCCAGCGAATATGGTAGCTGAGTGAATAAAACACAGGCGAGCTCCTCTCATTTATCACGAGTAAATTTTGCAGCATATGGTCTAGCATTATCATGTAGAAAATAAATTCGATCCTATTGACTACTCAATTAGCTAATCTGTTCAAATATTGAAAGTAAACGTCTGCATTAATCCCTCTGGAAGCAATTCTCAATGTATAATGCCATTGATATTCCACCGGCAGCTGAGCATCACCTTTTTGGCACTTATTTTGATACTGAAACGCCTGTTTCTCCAACACCCAGCCATTGACGTATGTAACCCACTTCTCATCTCCAGTTTCTAACTAATTCAGCAAGTCGAAGTTACGTTTCAATGTCAATAACTGTCAAGTATCAATTTTGCACTGAAGGTGATGTGATGACAACTCGTGGGGTATCCACACTGTATTTTCAAAATTTCCCAATTCATGCAAATGAGTTTCAGTGTAGCTCATCTGCCAATCAACGAGTCAACAGTCGAGGGTTCTCCTCAGTTAAGCATCGTGACCGTTGAGCGTCCAATCCAACAGGATGACCGGTACAGGGTTCGTCCGTAAGATCGTAGTCCATCTTTTCTGAACTTTCTGTACTAAGTCGTTGCCGTCGCGTAAGACACCGTGGACTCACCCATCGCATGACATATATTATTTGTGGCAGACTTAGCATCGTGATCCAGACGAAATTTGTAAAATAATAGAATCCGTATTTGATATCGATTTAAATCCATTAATTTTTATGTAATTACAATAAAACCTTCTAGAAGTTTCGAGAATCTTTCGAGAAAGGTCACGAAACTGTGGCTAAAAACCTACTAGCCAACCTAATAATTAAAATAATTTTCACTAGTAGATAAATTTGTTGGCTTCACAACTGCCGATGAAATATTAAACAAGAATGAGTATTAATATAATAAGAATTCTATTCGTTAATCATGAATATTCAACAAGAAATAACAGACTAGATTACTTTAACTTTATAGGCAGAATATCGTGTTAATCAAGTGACCTTTAATATATGCCTGTCTAAATATGCTTAAGATAGCTGGCTATTAACCAATATGGGGGAAATTTCAAAATAAAAGGGTCTATTATATAAGGGTTTTTTTAACTATTTAAATGACAAATGAAAATTAACCTTATGTATTTTTTTCTTTAAAATATATATTGGAAGAATAAATCAGTATATACTGGTTTAAAAGTTTGTGAGGATATATATTTTCATATTTGTGGATAGACTTCAATTTTGATCTGAATAATTAGTTTTAATTTTAAATAATATTATCTGGTTTCTAACTTACGTGAATCCGTTTTAAATGTTTTATGATATAAAAGAGATGGAATAAATTTAATATAAGGATTATCTTTCACAAAAAATAAACTCGATCCTATTGACTATTCAATTAGATAATCTGTTAAATTTTTCACAGTAAATATCTGCATTAATTGTAGATCCCTCTGGTGCAGCACCCAATGAATAATGCCATTAAATTCCACCAGCAAATTGTGCATAATGAATTTCTACAAAATTAACGCCAAACACATTAAATAAGGATTATCTTTGTTTAGCCGTCAAAAGTGGAACGATATTACTGAATGATAAAACCAGAATAGTTGACCTCGTTAGAAAAAGTCCGTACATTTTCAATTTAAGCTAGATTTGTTCCGGTATAAATTTTAAAGAATTAGATATTTTTAACAGTTTTTAATCCGGGAAATTAATGTGATTTTCTATTACAGATTATCCAGTCAATGATTTACGTACATATATTATGACAATAGGTAACAAAGATTGTAATGTCACCAGTAATTTCTACAGTACTTATAAATTTAAAAGAAGTAGCTGCTCTCAAACCAAGTAAAGGAGAGTTTCTTTTAAATATGAATCTACCTAATTTTTATGATTATTTTATATTATCTTAAATGTAAAAAATAGTAACTGTATACAAAGAATAGACTTGATATTGCTTGCAAATTCACTCAATCAATTACGTCACAATTACTAGCTAGTTTTAAAATATCCACTAAATTACCATTTTGGTGACCCAACAACTAGTTCGTAGGCCTAAATAGTTCCTGTTAATTTAATTTTTTTTTTAAATTTTCATAATAAGTTGACGCTGAATTACGATTTTTCTCTCAGAAAGAATGTATGGTTTCATCAAAACTAAACAATTATGGCCATTTGAAATTATTTAAAATATTTACAATCAAAACAGGATTAGTATTAATATGCAAATGTCGTTTTATTTTGTAGGAACCATCCTATGTAAACATTGATGAAGCATTTATGTGACTATACTGCTAACTATTAAAACCAACTATAACGATAATTGATTAATTGTTTTAATAGTTTTCAACTTAATAGTTTGTAACTTGTAATTAGTTTGTAACTTTCACAAATAAATTAAAATATTCCTACCTACGATAGAGAAAATAGTAAATTTTGAATGGCATTGATATGAAAATAAGTTTATAAATATATTCGTATTCAGACAGATTCGTATGCGTGTATGTTTGAAAAAAATATTATACGAGTAGGTTCGTCACTTGAATTCGAAATTAGTAAATTCTATTTTCGTAAACATGTACTAGAAGGTGTAGGAGTAAAAATATAAACAACCAAAATAGAGCCGACATGAAAAAAAATTACTGATATGAAGTAGTCAGAAAATTTTTTAGAAGACATCTCTCAATAAAATATTTCAATTTTGATGTTAAATCCACTTTTTTCTCGATCAGGCTATCCAAAAGCCAAAACCAAGATGTGAAAAATTTATTTCCTTATTTCCATATTTCAGAACATAGAACGTTATTTATAATTATCAGTTAACTCGTATTTAAATTATCCAGTCTCTGTGAAAATCATATCATTGTAATTCAAAATAAAATGATTAATTACGTAACACCTGATTTTTAGTCGTACCGCATTATTCAATAAGAATGTCTTAAAAGGGAATAAAATCAACCCTATTAGTAACTTTATTAAATAAGAAAAAAAGGAAACTAAATAGTTTTCCTATTCTCATCTGAATCATTACAAAAGTTTTATTTAAAAATACTTGCAGTCTGCAGGCTCAAAATGTTATTAATTTCATTGGCTTATTAAAAGTTGTGTGAAAATATATGGTTGCATATATAACCTTGTGAAATATGGTATTTTACAATTTCGTAAAAATATATGATATTAGCATTCTTTGTAAAATTACAAAAAAAATAATCGTTAAAACATCACAATTTAAATATAAAAATGTCAATTTTGTAATAAAAACTGGCCTTTTGATTAAACCGATTCTTATATTTATAACAAAATCTTGACATTGTGAATCGTATAATCTCTTTTCAACTGCCATTAAAAAAACACGACCTATGAGGGTAGGTCAAGCAGATAAAATTTGAAGTATGTAGAAATAAATTATATTTCGCAATTATTGAAAATACTTGAAATAATTCCTGAATAAGTCAGGAGAAAGAAAAGAGCAAATAGTTTTTCTTTGTTACCTTGTGTAGGCAGTTCCAAGTCTCAAATATCCTAGGAAATACCTGAATCTTTATAATAATATATATATATATATATATATATATATATATATATATATATATATATATATGATAAGAAATAGTCAGACGCATTCAAAAACATCTTTTTTAAATAATTCTTTAGAATTGAGGTGGTTAGTTTTTATAATTTCAGACCATCTAAAAACCCAATTAAAGCACTCAATTTTGATTCATATTCAGTTCTTGTATAATTTTCTCAAGACTAGGTTTTTCTCATGGAATCACTGTATTCAGTAGTGTATTTTTAAATATTCTTTTCATATCGTTTTCGAAAATAATATCCACAAAAGAAAAAAGTCCTGTTTATGCCTATTAGCGCTTGTATCTGGTAGACTTATATTCTTCTTCATATCTTCAAATTTTGTTCACCCTTTGTATCTTCTATTAAATTTTCCATCTGGTTTTCGAACTTACTCTTAATTTCATAAATATATTCCGCCAATAGAGTACTTAAAACATTTCTTTTTAAAACTTTCTTTTACTTTGTAAGACAAGCCGAAAAACCAATAAATCTGTTTGGTATACAGACATTTACCTATTATGTATTCTTCCAAAATTATGTATTCCTCGGCCAAGATAGAACATTGTATTGCGACGGACATACATTTTAGTATCCTAGCAATGCTGTTATTGTTTGTTATTTTATTACATAATAATGGATACAATATCAAATAGAGCAAAATTTTTCAATAATGTGGAATAAATATGAATAAATAATAATTGGATTATTTTACTTTCATTTTTACAGAAGCCGGTCTCAAAGAACGGAATGTATTGCAATGTCACACACACCCTCGCAATGACGCTATAAGTCCGTATACATTGAGGGAGTTTTGAATCAGGAAGGTGCTCAGAAATTCTTGGAATTGCAAAAATATTTTCAAAAGTTCTACAATCGTTATAAAAACTCGGTCTTACAGACATATACATCACTACCTGTAGGTTAAAATCAAGGTTTACTGAACGTCTGTCCATTCAGAAACTCCCGAAGAAGTTCAAATTCTGAGATGATACATATGCATATGAAAGCATTGTAAACGTTTTATTGATACAAATTAATGAAAGTGCAGAAAAGAGCTCAGAAATAACACGAAACTAAAATCACGATGAATTTCGATTATCCTCCTCCATCTATTTGGGAAGGGATAAAAAATCAATAGAAACTCAGAAGTTTTGAAATGAAAAACCCTTTAATAAAATCTTGGACGTGGTTTTCATCACTAACGTATTACAGATGTTTCTGATATATTACAGGGTCAATATTTTGGATATATAATATATTATTTTGGTACAGCTATATAACTAGAAGGTATTTTCCGATATAGGATTCCGTGAATATCATAATATAATCTTTTAGCGATGAAGTTAATATTGGAAGTTAATTTGGCGCTAGTTCGAACGATACTTTCTGGCCCAATTTTATGTGAATATATAAAATACACACAAATACACACGCACACACACACACACACACACACACATATATATATATATATATATATATATATGTGTATATATATATATATATACATATATATATATATATATATATATATATATATATGGTATATATATATGGTAATAAGGCAATTCTACTTTAATGTATTTAATTGATACATATGGCGGCTTACTGCTAGAGTCTCAATCTCTTAGAGTCAATTAGAAAACCAATCCAGCCTCGCTGCGGCCGGAAATCGAACCCGGGTCCCCGTGGTGCGCCTCGCCCCCAAAGGCCATATGCCTTGTGATCAACCCAACATTCCACGTCGATGTCTTCATTCTACGATAAAAATGTCTGTCCTCAATTACCAGAAATTCATTGGATATGTCTTGAGAGACAATTTATTTTATAATTTATTTTTGTGATGCACAAGAATTGAAATAATATAGCATGAGGTAATTTTTATTTTAAATGCATAATATTTACCATGAGGTAATTTTTATGAGGTAATCAATATTTAGCATGAGGTAATTTTTATTAGCATGAGGTAATTTTAGGTAATTAATATTTAACGGTAATGAATATTTAGGTATGAGATAATTCATATTTAGCATGAGGTAATTTTTATTTTAAATTCATAATTTTAAATGCAATTTATTTTATAATTTATTCTTGTAATGCACAAAAATTAACTGCATATTAGCATGAGGTAATTTTTATTTTAAATGCATAAGAGAATTGTAATTTAAAGGATGTTTTTTTAACAATTACAAAATTCAACGGGCATTTTTTTAACAATTTACATAACTTTTTCCTGCTTTAAGTTTTCGTATTTTAAAAGAAAACACTTGTTAGGTAGGTACGAGTGAAATTCGCAATAAAAGAATTCCGCGCATACTTAGCAAATAATTTTCATTTGTTTTCTTTAAAATAAATTTAAATGTATAAATTTGACGTTAATTTCTGAGATATTCGTATACCTTATTACGGTATGACAGACAGAGAGGCAAACGGACACTTTACTTATCTTTTACGGTTTCTGTTATTGACGTGAATACGTCTTTAAATTAATTACCATACGGAGGCAATCCAAAAAACTTAATGATAACAAAATCTGAGGTAAGAGTTTGACGTTGCAGTTTCGACTCTATCCTCTATATCAAAATTAAATTATACCACTGGATAGCTAAAGGATCAAAGAATTAATTACGACAGGCGAGTACAGTGACGCATCGCGCGCGGTGGAGAAGGAAGCGCCGCCACTTTGAGGTTATTTTGCTGCGTATCGAGATTTGCAATTAGTATAACTTTTTATTCGGAAAAGCTACGATGTTCGTTTAAGTTTTATTCGTCAGCTGTCATCAAAATCTATCGATTGTATATAAAATATTAGTTTAAAGAAGTGACAGTGAATATAATAAGGTGTTAGAACAAAAAAAAAATTTAAAAAAAAATATCTAATGTCGGCCTATATGCTATTGTAACACAATAATTATTTGTTTCCTTACTTTTATCCTAAATATATAAATAAAAATATTTTATTTAAAATATATAACCCGTTACATAGACGTATTCATGTACAACACATGGCCGTGTCCATCACACAGCCACACCCAATTTTTTTTATTTATTTTGGAATTCTAAAACGTATTTGCTCTCTTGGAGCCATTCAAAATATATATTCTAAATTTTGCAAAGTTTTAGAGCATATTAATTTTCATATATTTCAGTAATAATATTTACATGTATTTGTATAGAGATTAGCCTTCGAAATTACTAAATTCAAAATTTGAACACAGTATAAGATGTTTAGTGGAAATAGTTTTAAATCTCTTAGCTTTAATAAAAAATATGATTCCTGACATCAGGTAAATATAGTAATAATAAAAATATAATAAAAATAGCAACACGAATTTTATTCCCTTAGTACAATCTAACCACTTACAAACATGCAAGTTCATTATACTATAATATAGGACTTCACAATCATTACGTAATTACATTAAAGAAAATATATATTTAAATAATTAAACAATTTTGTTCATAATTTTGGAAAAATACATTCAAATATCAATCGGATCGTAAATATTAGCAAGACAGAATTCCTTATTAAGTTCCCTATTATATATACGAATTCAAACAAACTGAATCTGAATAATGTTATTACTTGCAATTAAATACTTACAATAAATTTTAAAAATATGTGTAATCATCAATCTTTTTAGATTTGACTTGAAACGGATCATTTTATTTGCAAATTCATGAAATTTACGCTGGGAAAAATATTTTCATGGGTAAAAATTATAAAAATAAGATCACTTATCACTATGTTCGTCGCATTGTTAGTTCCATCGTTCATAGTAGTTTTTCTTATAAACCGTTTAACGTAGAATCTTGGATACTGACATAGTGATAGTGAATAAAAACTAGTATACATCTCGATTGATAACACTCAAAGCTATTCCTAAAATTTTTTTGAGCAGACAATTGCGTTCACCAGTTTTTCGTGAACAAAAATTAGTTGCAGTATTCAAATTAATGCAATGTTCATGGATGCAAGCAGCCTGGATATTATTTCTGCTCTATTATTTATTGATACTTATTTTTCTACTAAGAAGTTGCTGGGTGGTTTACGACCAATCACAAGTGAGAATTATATTTATTTAAATTACTATGTGTTCCTGTCTTCTCTGTTATTGTTACCATATTGGTTTCCTGTTAATTGTTGTTCATATGTTCTTTTGTTTAATCGCTTGTTGTGATATTCTTTCACACTCCCAACACGTTAAGTCTAGAAGTTGGGTATGGAGTTTATAAAAAATGAATGATGTACGTGATTTTTCAATTAGTTTATTTACTTTATATTAGTTGTAGATATTCTTGAAAAAATGTTTCCACTTCCACGTTCTAAACTGCAATAATAAAAATAATCACAAATATAATGTACTAAATGTTTACATAAAGTTTATTGGAAAACTAAATTTCATAATTTTTTTAAAAAAATAATCGTATTCCTACGCAGGTAACATGCTTATATGGTAAAAATAATATTAATATTTGTGAATATTTTTATTTAGTTAATATTTTAATATGGTATTCCGTATCAATTTAACTATTTATATTGGTGATAACATGTATGCAACCTTAATAATGCGAGTTTTTTTATTTAACAGGTTTATTTAAAAAAAATAAATGTCACTATTAAACCATAAACGTGAAACATTACAATAAACAAGGAAATTCAAAAATATATCACGTAGTTTTGTAATACCAATCCATGAATTTCCATGACCTATACAGAAAGAAAGAAGAAGCCATGAAAAGACGGGAGCTTAACGTATATAATATTGAATATTAAATTACTTATCCAATTTGAAGAAAAATTCAAGTCTGAAAAAAACGAAACATAAACAGGCCATATAATACGAAACTAAATTTACATCAATTTTATTATTCTGTCTTAAATTAATTATGAGTATATTAAATTATTAGTTGTTTTTCTGAAAAGTTTCAAAATGAACCTGGATCGCGGTGGATGATGAAAATAAGATCAAAATATAATGCAATGTTCATGGAAAAAACTGAACTAAATCCTCTATAAGTAACTCATTTATTAAAAGTAAGCAATGAGAGCTTCATTAAAATATCTAAACTCCAGTGATTCTGCCGATAACCGGAGCTTTAAAAGTTTTTTAAAAAATAAATTAAAGAAACCACGAACAAAAGGATTAATTGTCAAAGCGGAATCTGGCCATTACTCACGGGAAGTAATTTTTTTTATAATCGATAATAATCGTTTCACTTTGTGATCAGGATATCGCAGTTTTGAAGGAACGTATTGTTATAAACGGTCGAATATGAGATATTTTTTTCTATGGAAAAGAAATGATAAAGGTATAGACATATAATCAATTCACACCTCTCTGTCACACTGTAAGTAAAATATTATCACGCGGCCGTTTTCCTCTAGATATTACTCCAAACTTAGAATTCATTTGATTGTGGGGTTTTATTTACTAACATCAGATTATTATATAATATACCACATAGTATGAAAATTTCACATTATACCTAAGATTGAAATATTTTACACGGTTATTATCGTTCATTTAATAATTTAAATATTATTTGATATTTCAAGGAATACCATTATCAAGTTATTTCAAAACACCATTGAGATAAATAGTAATTACCTGTGAAGACAGAACATTTTCCTATTTTTTTCACAACATCAATCCTTTCAAATTATTGTCAGAACTTTGTTTGTTTCCATACTTTAATATATTTAATTCATACATATGGTGGAATTATTGCTACAAGAAAAATCACTTACGGCCAACCAAAACATCAGTCCAGCCTCGCTTGACCAGCGGCCGTAAATCGAACCCGGGTTCCCGCGGTGCTCTTTGCAGTCAAAGGTTGTATACCTTGTGATTAACCCAATACACTATAGTGACGACTATATGCTGCAAAAGCCAATTTATATAAATTTTGAGTTAAAAAGAAAGAAATCATTAGAGGAAATTTTTCTTATATGCTATGTTTAAATACTCTATTTTAGTAATTAAAATTGTGAAAAAATTAGAATTTTTTTTCAGTTCCTTAATAGAATACTTAGCTTTTTAACAGGAGGCAAGAACTGTGTCTTCATTATATTGAAATCGATTGCTTCAATATTTATTTTTATGGAGCATCATTTTATGGATTGCCGCTTGGATTCTGGATTTAGTCGTTTTACAATACACGATATGCACACAATTAAAATCAGTTTGCCTGTTTTACTTTACATAAAAAAACTTGGGTTAAACTTGAGCAGAATTGTTATCCTGATGACTTTTAGAGATTTTGATCAACATGTATTTTTCATATTTCAAGGAAGTGTTACTTTAAAATATGAAAAATACAGGCAAAAGTCAGGAACAAACGAATTGATTTTTCTTGTGAAAATTAATTTGGTCGCAACTTTATCCTGATTTGGAGATTCTAGTTATTAGACCATCATTGCTGAGATATTCTTTGGTGTTCATCTTGTATTTAAAAAGAAAAGGAAAAAAAATTACGCTGTAAAATAACAAATGATAAAATTTCGTTTTCGGAGCATTATCAAATTTTTGTTACAATTTTTAGATTTTCATCAGAATAGGTATTTTAAAAAAATCCTATATCCCTTTTAATCAATACATGTACAAGTATTAGTTGAGAAAACACGTCAAACATAAAATACAAAATATTCAAACAAACACAAAACGTTATAAAGCCCGGAAGAAATGTATTAAATTATTTCACATAACGTCATCGGTTTAAGGCCATAGAGATACAGGAAATACTATCAATTACCGGAAATTAATCCGTTCTCTCTCCGAACATTTAACAAGTAGAAAGACGACGCCTAACTTTAAATGAAGGAACTTTAGTAGTTAAAATTAAAATTAATAATTACCGTATATTAATCTGCACGGGGTTAAATATGGGTTCGAGTTTTACACTGATTGAGCAATTCTTCAATGTTGGGTGACTTCATTGTAACTGGAAATGAAATTGAGGTTATAAAGTTAACACAGCGCAGTGTTGGATGGTGAACTGGGGCGGGGAGGGCATTTGTTTTTAATTATATGATAATCAACAATAACAACGATACCATTCATCCAGGAGATATTTTAAAAATATATGTCGCATAAATTTATGCAATACAACAATATATTTGTTGTTAATACATAAAAGATTATTTGTCTCTTAATAAAATTCAAAGTAAAATTAAAAAAAAAAGAATGTCGCGCATTAATCGAACAAACACTACTTTATAATTGCCTTAATATGTACGAGAGCATCGTAGCAGGCAGGCAGTACGTAAACATTTAAGGGGTACATAGTAATTCCACAATATTAACTTTATCAAAGCATTAATGTTTCACGACCTAAATATATCGCCGTCTATATCTTTCACAATGTAAAACATTGCACGTGTTTAAAAATTTATCAGGTCTAAGATAATCGCTACAGATATCCTGCATCCTCCTAATCAAATTTGACCAACACTGCTTTCTTCGTGATTTTTAGTTCAAGAGTTACGAAAATAGGACGATGTATTTTCGCATATTTTTTGGAACACCTTTTTATATTTAATATTATGTAAAAGTATTTTGTACATTTCCCACAAAGAAATTTTTGAAATTATTTCCTATATGGCATATAAAATTTAAAAAAAAATTTAAAACATTTATTTATGTCCACTTGACTCCATACGTAAATATTTTTAAAATATTAGCTAATGTTGTGGTTTAATGAAACATATTACTGTGACAAATTGAAAGTTTTTCCATCGCTGAGTTCTTAGAAAATTGGTTGTGATTGCCGAAAAAGAAATATATTACCTACTGTATTTTTTTTATAATTTTGCCGAAACTTTTGCACGGGCTTCTAAAAACCAATATAATTCCTCAAAATTTTACATTGAGTATTTTCAGACGTAAAAGTGAGAATTTATATGTTTTGCATACTTTTTTCTCAGAAAGGGCTTGGCGTCGAAATTTGAAACATAGTAATAAATCATATACAGACACTTCAAAAGCCAAAATGATAAAAAAAATTTGTTTGGAATCATAAAACGCTATAAATGGGACAAAAATCGAGTAATTAATGTGCCCCCTTCTAAAATGTCACAATAATTTTTTTTCATTTTGGCTTTTGAAGTATCTGTAGGTAAATATGATTTAATATTATATTTCAAATTTCGACGCCAAGCCCTTTTTAAGAAAAACGGTTCTGATGGACACACGGATAGACACGTAAGTGGTCTTATAGGGATTCAGTTTTTTTTTGTTTTCTTTTGAGGTATCAAATTTAGCAATGTAATTTAAAACAAACCAGTTCGAAATATTATGCAGATGAACAAAATTATACAACTTGCTGACTCATAGTTATAACGTAGAAACTTTTATATATATATATATATATGTATCAGTGCGCATATTACATATAAGAATTCCTATTTCAACCCTGGCTGACCGCGTCTTCGGCGGAAACGGTACCCGACATGAAAGCAGTCAACGCTCCCGGCTATCGGAAGCCCTTTCGTTCTGGCACATTTGCTCAACCGGAAAACGACGCTCTACTGTCATTTTCATCGTTTTCTTTGTCAAATTGCGGAGTAATGCTTAAAACTATAGCCTTGAAAATTAAATATATTTTCTATCGCAACTGAATTGTACACTTGAAATACATAGTAACATGTTGTTTATTAAACGGTGTTAGCGAGTGTGAAATTTGAATAATCTTCTGTATTTATAAAACTTTTATATTGTTAACAAACACGATGTATAACTTTGCTGCAAGTGTAAATATTGTGAATAGACATTTAGGTAGTCCCTTGTTTTACTGAGATATAAAAATCTTTTTTAAATTTTCGTAAAAAAAAATCTATGGTAAAACCAAAAGCAAACAATTAATTTTTATGTATATATCTGAATAATTTACCTTAATAATGAGGCCAAAAATAAATAAAAATAATCATAAACTGCGCTTTGAATCGTGCACTTAAAGCAAAAAAATTAAAAAATTTTATAAGTTAAAACAGCGGGGAGTACAGAGAAAATACAAGACGATCCGGATAGAACGGATATGGAGAGCGGTGGTCAAGAACGAAAAAATTTAATTTATGTAACATTTTTTTTTATAAAAATTGAGCTATTCGTCATATCATATTGAAAATTAGTATACTTTTATTCCGGTATTTAACTAATCGATGTAAAAAAACCACAATTGGTCAAGAATTACAATCTATAGTTTATCCTCATACATACATATATAAGTACGTATAGACTGTCGGATGGAGGTATATATCAAAGTTCAAATACCAAATTTGAACTCAATAAATATTTTAAAAATAAAAAATTGTAAAATATTTCAAGGAAATAATCTGCAAAAATCAGTACTGAAAGTCACTGAAAAATTACCCTTGCTATATTTATTTGTAACATAAAAAATCTCATAATTCCACTCACCTTAAATTTGTTTTCCTCCAAAGCACATTTCCATTTCTAATACCTCATTTCCGAAATTACTAAATTTTAAAGGGACAAAAATAATAGATTTATACGTTTTTCTTACTTTTCTTCTTTGCCAAATTTTTTTTCTAAGAAGTTATCAGAAATTGAACTTGGAAACAACTTTTGTTTAATCGTGAATACATAATTTAACTTCGAAACCATTTCGTAGTAAAATATCGGACGTTGCGTCATTAAAACAGGTAAATGGATTCATTTTATGTACACCCAATGAGAAATTATATAAGCTCTAACAATATTTTGTTATGTAAAATATGGGATATATGCCATATTTATCATAATTATAGAGTATATGTTATATCTATGTTATATCCTAGGATTATAGTAAAATTTCTTACTCATACTTAACTGACTCAAATTGTTGATAAAGACGTAAATCAATCAACATTTTCTTACATATTAAGAAAGTTAAGATCTAGTTTTAAATAACAAATTTATTTATCGTTTTTAGAACATAATTTTCAATGTCTTTGGTTTTCTTTGTAAATCTTAGGGCGCTGATAACAGCAGATTGCTATTAACAGCAGCTTATTTAAAAAATGTTTAAATAAACCCATTAAATTTATGGTCATGAAAAAATATATGTTATTCTTCGCAATATTTCTAAAGTCTTGGTTAATTCTAAAACACAACTGAAATGTTTTTCCCTGTGTGAACAAAAAAACAAAACTTTCTGTGACATATATTTTAAGCCAAATTATCTCTGAAATTTATAAGACTTTAATAATAGAATTAAAAAGACTAACTCTTCACACCTTATTTAAAACCTTGGTTGTCTTTTCTTTCTTTTCAATAAATTCAATAGGATTCTGATAAAAAAAATAAAACACATTTATCTTGACTACAAAGACGCGTTTTGGCGATGACAATTGCTCCCCTTTTACTCACATGTAAACCGACAGTGTTTACTGAGCTGTTCAAAAACAATTGACAAAAGCAGAATAATAAATAAATTGTAATCATAAGTTTGGATCTGTGTTTTAATATTGTAGTTATAAGTGCAGTCTAGCACCAATGACATTTGGACATTTTTTTTAATATGACAGGAAAAAATACGCCTTATATGCATTTTGAAATACATCGTGTAATTCAAAATACATATGGTAGCTCGCGATTATTTGTTATAAAACAATAGATTTAAAAATTTTCTTACGTTTGTTCGCTCGGGACTAGGTTTTCTCTTTCACGTAATTCATTAATTTTTTTAATCCTGTTTGTTTACTTACTTTTGAATGTTTTGGGTTCGTCTTTTTTATATTTTTTCGTGTTTGTATTTATCATTTTTTTTTTTAATTACCAATTCGTGTTTGTATTTACAATCTTTTTTTTACACGACCGTTTTGTTCATTAAATTTTTGAATGTTTTATTTTTTTTACATACACAATCCATTTTGCTTACAAAATTTTGGACGTTTTGGGTTTATTTTAATTTTAATTACCAATTCGTGTTTGAATTTATAAAGTTTTTTAAGCGAGCCTTTTTATTTATGTAATTCTTGGATATTTCGGTTTGTTTTCTTTTGTATACCACATCGTGTTTGTGTGTATTTTTTTACGTAATCTTATTTCTTACTAAATTTTGCATGTTTTTGGTTCGTTTTTTTTAAACAATCTAAATTTATTCTGCTTACTTCATATCTCAATTCAGCAAAATATCGACTTGAATTTCTGCACAGGGATAGTCGGAGAGCTAGGAAATAACAATTTTTATTTGCAAAGGCAAATCTCATCCTAACTTATATGAGAATCAAATCTAATTATAAAAATTAAAAGGTGTGTTTATTTGCTTCTCTTTTACGTTGCAATGCAACAACAGATCAACGTGATTTTCAGCATAGAGACAGTTGGCATGCCAGGAAATAACATATACTACTTTCTAACCCGGGAAACATTATGCTAAGTAAAACAACAATCACAATTTATTTTAAAAAATTAAAAGTGTGTTTATATGCCCTTATTCAGGTTGCAATGGAGCAACAAATGGACGTGACTTCCTGCACAGGGATAGTTGACGAACCAGATAATAACGTAGGCTACTTTCCAGTTCGAGGAATCCCATCCTAACAAAAACAAGAAACCCAGCCAATAAAAAATTCAAAAGTGTCTTTGTTTGACCTTTTTTCACATCGCAATGAAGGCAGAATTTAACATGGCTTTCTGCAAAGAAATAGGCGGTCCAGGAAATAACATCGGCTACTTTGTAACTCAGGAAATGTCATCATAACCAAAAAAGCAATCCCAAGAAATATTAAAATTTCAAAAATGTGTCTGTCCTCTTTTTACGCCAAAACAGAACAACGTATCGACGTGACATTATGCATGGAGATATATGGCCACCCACGAAATCACGAATGCTATTTTTCAACTCAGGAAATCTCATTGTAAGTAAAAGAATAATCCCAGTAAATATTAAAAATTAGAAGGTTTGTTGGTTGACCCTTATTTTAAGTTGCAATAAAGTAAAAGATCGATATGATATAACTAATATGATAATCCCTTTATTATCACTAATTCTAATATTTTTTTCACGTCGCTACTGAGCAACAGATCGACGTGATTTTCTGCTAAAAGATAGCTGGCTGACCAGGAAATGACATAGGTTACTTTATGATGCCAAAACAGAACAAAAGTTAAACCTGATTTTCTGTACAGATAAAGCGGGCCAGAAATTTATTAGCAGGCTGCTTTGGAATTCAATAAATGTTATCTTATTGTTCTTACTTTCGAAAAATTGTAAAAGAAAATATAAGAAATTTTTATTTCCGTAATATTGCGTATTAATTTTTTTATACGCATATTATAAAATAATTAGATAATTTGGCATTGTCAGTTAAAAGAATATAAGAATTGGTAGGATCAAAACACCTAACAGCCATACTGCTACTTGTTCCGACAAGAAATGCGATTCATAAAATGTTAATTTGCAAAATTTTGTTAGGTAGAGAATTTCACTTAAACCTTTGTTTCATAACAATGCGAATTTAGTTTTTTTCTGTGCGTCAAAAGATCAGTTGATATTGGAAAAGCTAAACATGCCATGTTTTTTTATTCAATGTCGAAAAATTTGTGAGTTCTTGTGTAAACTGGCAGTATTACAAAAGTCAAAGAAAATCAACGACCGACGGCCACTGTTAAGAATCTAATAGCTATATTAACTAAAATAAAGCAGCAATTATAGCTTAAATTATTAAGGCTTTTGGGTAATATGAAATGAGGTCGTGCGAAAAGGCGCCGTTATTTTTTGTTCCAAGTTTTTATCTTATCGCAGACGAGGGATAATAATAGTTTACATTTCGTCAAGCGATTAATTCTATTTAATGTAATTACGATTATTATTAGGTGATTTAATTTTGCTTTTAGTCCTAGATTGCTTTTGGAACATATCTATAAATCAAAGCAAAATACATACATATTAAAGTAAATATACTTCTCTTTTGTATCAATATATACATATAGTTTATTTTTAAAAATTGAAACACAATTTTAGTTGACGTAAATTATCAATATGGAAACCGCTTTAATTTATTTTGATGAACGCAAATAATGTAATTATGAGAGTTCATAAGTTCTGTTACCACTTCCTTATTGTAACGAAACATTCATAGCTGGTAAAAATCTTAACCATAACAAATATAATCATTTGAACAAGCATTTCACATTATTGAAACGGAAATGGACTTAAGCCAATGATTAAAATATGAAACATTGACATGAGATAGATTATAAAAAAAACTGTAAAGAAACTGAATATGCTATTCGAAGTATGTTTTCTCTTGATATACTCTTGCCTCGTTATTATTACGTTTACATTTATATCCATTAATTATCTTTGAGGCAATTCTTATGAAACTCGTATTCTGTTACTGTAGTGTGTTTCCGCTATTATTTTTAAATAATATTTAGTTATTATGTCTAAGGAATTAAAATTTAAAACTGCATTATTTAATTTACCATAAAATATATCCTTTGAATTTAAAAATATTACTTAAATATAAATTTATTCAATGAATTTTTAAAAACTATTCTGATTAAATATTACTAAAATTGCTTAATTGATTTTATCGTATCATAAATATTAATAAAATATAGAAAATTTGTCTTTTCAAAATATTTACAAACAAAATTTTTTTAAACATCAAAATTTTTTTTATTCTACCCAGACCACGAGATATAAAGTTACTTATTTCCACGTCTCTTGCAGTTGTTTTTCTTATAACCGGCTTTAGATAATTGAAATTTGGCATAGTGATAAAGCAGATTAATCTGTATATATTTCAAAGATAAAACTCGAAAACAATAGTATGGAAATATATTAGAGGGTAAGTAAAATAACCGACAATAATTTTTTTTTAAATATAGGTTGCATGGGTTATCAATTGAAAAAGCAAGAGCAATTTATAAGAAACCCAAAAATTATTTTCAAAGAATTTTAAGTAAAATGATACGAAATATATTAATGAAAATGCACGCAAAATTATATGTACTCCTGCTCTTACCTTCTACTAAATTGCAAAATTAAAATTAGGAAGAACTGCGTGGGGAATTTACTTTAAATTTATCTTAAAACCATAGCAATTAATCTAAACCTTACAGTATTAAAAGAAATCTTAGTCTATTTTTACGATCTCATAAGATAAAGAGATATATCTTCATGGTATAAAATTATAATATTTACAGCCATTTTAATGAATAGATAAATGGATTCGTCATATGAGTACTACTCGTACTTAACAGGTTTTAATTTTAAAATGACATGAAAATCAAATTAACTAATTAGTAATTTACTGCAAATAAATTGCATTTACCCGATAGATTGATAGTTAAACTTTACACATTACTAATCTAATCCCATCAGAATAATACGTCCAACGAAATTTTTTAAAACCCACCAGATATGTCATATTATTAACCACCAGAACCCATAGGGCCTGAAGTTAGCACATTTTTTAATCATATAATTGCTATTTCCTCCAAATATTCGGCTGTGTGACTTTCGGCGCCAACGTCTATAGTATGTATTAATCGAGTTTTCTTGGTCAAAATAATTGTGGTCCAGCCACAGTTTAACGAGTAGTGCCTGGCATTGCTCTAACTATCGATTTTAATGTTAAACATTTAATTTTTTAGCATCATGTTAAACATTTATTTTTTAAGTTTTCATCTCTTGAATATTAGACATCATTGAGTAGATAACATTATATTTTGGGTGTAAAATTTCCATACATGTTAGATTGCAAGTGTTCGACGTAATTAAAAGGCATATTGGCAGCAAACATATAAGGAGATGTACCTTTCTGACTGGTAAAACTAATTTTTCTTTTTCATTGAATTGTTCGCGCTGCTGCTGGTACCGACACTTAGAATGAAGATTAATAAAAGATTTGATGGAAAAAATCATATGACCATCATTAATACCCAGCAACTCCTAACAATTCCGCTGCCAAGTATTCGCAATATTGCTACATTTCTAGAAGAATGCTTCTATTCTTTTTACAAGCCCATTTAGCTATTGCTTATATTTTTTGCAATACACCATGTCGGTCTTCAATGCAATACTTTCTTGAGGTATCGATATGAATTGTTTGTAAATTGGATTTTCTTTGCATCTTGGAGTTGACAATTTTATTTTTAGGAGGTGCCATATTATAGGCATTTTTAAAATAGTCTAGAAATTATTTTTATCGTTTGGTTTTAAAATGGTGACTAATTGCTCCAAAGAATAAACATAAAAATGAAAAAAAATTGTGTTAAAAATATTTTGAACTGATCCAAACATTTTTTGAAACTGTTTCAAAAAAATTTAAAAAGTCTTCTTTTTTCACTCATTACTGAAACTTAATTCTATAAGAAAATATGTTCAGATAAAGAAATAACCTTGAAATAACCCTAGTAATGGAATTTTTATGTTATAAAGATCCTAATAGCATACAATAAATTAGCAACTTCCTTTTTTTTGCTTTATATATTAAATTCATATAGGTAGGCTTTTTGCAACTCATTTCTTGCTAAAATCGCAAAAAACGGGTTAGTTTGGAGAATTAATTTCCAAAAATTATACTTTTATTTTTTAATATTTATTTTAATAATTTAGATTGAGGCAACAGGAAAAGTGTGAGAGAGAAATATTTATTCAAAAAATGTTTCCCATAAATTGTTAATATTGGCTTTTCAATCTGCGCTTAAATGCGCACAATTTCAGTTATGTGCAACAGCCCCGAATAAAAATATGCATGATATTATTTTCACTGTTGCTGTAATACAGTCGGATCGACGATTGACAAATAATTTTATCTGATTGATATATTTTATTTTATAGTATCTATTAGTGCAAGATTTACAGTTGAATAACGCTCACGTTATAAGATTGAGTTGATTGACTGAGATAATAAAAAAATAAGAAACTTTATTAGAACACTCACCATAGTCCATTTGCCTATGAAAACCGTTTTTTATCGAAAATCATGCAACGTGGAAATTTTAAATTGGCATGGTAATGGAACTGTCTCAAATTTTAAATGTAATTAAATTTACTATGACAATAAAAAACGTTATGTGACTATTAATTAATTTTCTTTAGTCGTTAGTAAATTATTTATGAAAGTAAACTCTTAAGAGGTATTTGAATTATTTTGTTTATTCTTTTGTTAAGTTTTAATTGAATCTCAAATATATACAAGCTATTGAAACACAAAAGTCCTGTTTTTTTTATAAATATTTAAAACAAACAGTTCAGAAGAGTGAGTTATTCCAAGTTTGTAACAAAACGTCTAAAAGAAAACCTTTATCTCTAAATACTAATTTAAACCTACAGCTTCTTATTGCCAATAAATAACTTATAAATAATAACTAAAGAGAAATTACAATATGCAGCGCTGTTTAGAATGATTGAAAGGAATTAAAAAAAATATTTAACCTTTATTTTCGTTACTTTATAATAAAAATGACAAAAAATAGATATATTTCCCTCTTAAATAGGGACTAAAGGGAGTGATTCTTTTGCTAACTTATGTTGCGTATGTAGCATTTCAAAAAATCACGTCTATCCGTTACTCTGCAGCAACGTTGCTTCATGGTTCCCATTGTGTACTTTTCCTTTCAAATAAGAATGTTCCCGAAGGAATAAGATTCTCTAATATAAAAAGTTGCTTATATCATTTCCTGGCCTACAAACTATCTACATGCAAGTAATTACGTCAATTTGTTGTTCCGTTGTAATATAAAAGAAGGACAAAAAAAAACTCTTTCTCATTTATAATATTCGTTGGGATTTTAACATTAGTTAGGAAAAGATTTAAGGTTAGAAGATAGCATATATCATTTCCCGGTCCACCAATTATCACTGCGCAAATAATTACTTCGATCCTTTGCTCTAATGTAGCTTGAAAGAAAATCAAAGAAACGTATTTTCTGATGGTTGGTTATAATAGATGAAATTGTAATGTCAGTTAGGATAACATTTATTAGATAACAAAGTAGCCCATGTGATTTCCTTGGCTGCCCGCTATCTCCGTGCAAAAAAAACTTTGTTTTGACCTGACTTAAAAGAAGGACAAACAAATACCCTTTCTCAATTATAATATTAAAAAGAATTATAATATTAGTTAAGATAATATTTCCTAGGACGAAAAGTAGCCAGTTTTATTTTCTGGACCTCCAACTACCTATGCACAAGTGATTACTTCAATTTACTGTTCCATTGTGACGTGAAAGAAAAACAAAGAAGTATACTTTCGGATTTTTGATATTAGTTTGAATTATATTAGTTCGACTGACATTTCTTGGGTAGGAAAGTTGCTTATATAATTTTTGGCCTGTCAACTATCCCTGTGCAAAAAATCACTTCGATACCTAGCTCAATCGCGACATGAGATAAGGATGAAGAAACACACTTTTGCATTTATATTATTATTTAGGTTATAATATTAGTTAAATTGAGATTACCCGACACAAAGAAGAGCCTGTGTCATTTCCTAATAAGCCAGCTATTTCTTAACAAAAAATCAAGTCGATATGTTTTTTAGTCATAACTTAAAAAAGAACAAACCAATAACTTTTGTATTTACAACAATATAGTTAAGACCCTAAATTAAATATTAAATTGAGGGGTTTTCTGTCTTTATATATTGCCTATTTAATGATTTTAAAAACCAAGACGACCGGTTGCTTTGTTTTCACACTGATTTCTTATTGACTTTGTGTACTTTTTTAGTTTTAAATAAAAATGTTTCCGTAATAAAAAGTTACTTATGCTATTTCCCGACCTTCAGATGTTTTTATCCAAAGAATTTTGTCAACTCCATGGTCTTTTGCAAGGTGAAAGAAAAGCAAATATACATGATTTAGCACTACATTAGAATAAAAAAATTATAAAATTGGCCTGTCTCTACTCAAGGTGTTTACGAAAATATATATTGGAGAAGACATTTACGTAAAAATATGACATTTGTTGTTTATGCGTTCATGTCGCGTTTTTAACTTACAACTAGAAATCTATTAGACCAACCAAAGTGCATATCAAAACGTAAAAGACAAGTAGTAACATATTTACAGTTACGAGTTATTGCTACCTCGCTGCGTGCCGAAAATAAAATCATTTTATACAGTCATTCTAATGAGATGATCTGGGCAATGGATGAAACATTAAATAATGAAAAATAGATAAACTGGTCACCAAAAATTTAGCAAAAATAAATTTTCTATTTAATTTTAATACAGGTGATCAATTAATGAGAATAGGCTGTCGGTTAATTTACATTAACTAGAAAACATACCCGGGGAAATATTTTTCTTTTTTAGACTTTTTACTTATTAAACAATCATTTCCATTATCTGGATATTGTTTAAGATTGTAACTGTTATTTAAAAAAAAGTAAAAAATACGTTTTTGTTATAAACAAGCTTTGCTGTGCTGCTCTATTTAGATTATAAATCCTACATATAAACCAAGGCTTTTGCTATTTACCATCGGCATAGATGTTCCAAAAAAACTTCCAATCAGTTCTTTTATAAATATTGATTGCAAAAAATATTTATAACATGAAATATAAGATTTGCAAATAATCACATGATACTGTAAAGCCTAGTAACAATATATTTAATTGTTTCAGACAATATCATCGTACAGACAAGAAGTCCAGCGCGATCACAGGAAATACTCCCAACAATCGGAAATGAATACATTCTGCTACATTTGGCAAGCAAGAAGAAAATGCTTAACTTCAATTTCCATCACACCCGCTAGCCAGTTGATGAACAATACTTCACATATGAAACGTAGCGAGTCAAATGTATTTTCTAGGGTATAGGGAGCAGATCGGGTAAATATTTGAGGATTAAGAAATGTAAAAAAATTGAAATAGTTGCACGACAGAAAGCTAACATGCGCACCACAGTGATAATAGGTTTGAATCTCATCTGTACCTATTATCAAAATATTTCGAGACCGATTTTATTAAACAATTTAAATAGTTTCAAAGTAAATCTTTCTCATATATCAGATGCTAGCAAGAATTGACCTACCCAATAATTTATACCGGGAAAAGAAGAAAAGTTGGAAGATGTTCTTTTTGAGAACTTATTAAGACTTCAGTTATGACAAATTACAAGATTACTTAAATGTAAGTGAACATTATATAACCCGGTTTTAATAATGTATATTTTATTTGACTTGTTTACTATTGACACCAAATTAATATATTTTTCTATTTACATTCATTCTCGCCGAAATAAAATGGAATGAGTTTTCACAAACTCAATCCATTTTATCGGCGAGAATGAATTCGCCCATTACTTAGATAGATTTTTCAAAACTCCTCCTTATTCCTAATAATTAAATTCACGTAATATTTGGTTTGCATGCTGGTTTCTTAATATCTCACGTGTAAATTTGTTTTTTATTTCACTGAAAATTACTATTTAACATAACGAAATAAAAAGTTCGTTGCAGATCAAGCCTAAATCACTTTTATTCGAGAAATATCTTTGGATGTTATTGCATATTATAAAACAATGTGGTCTTGCAAGAAATCGGCATCATAAGTCGTTAGATCCAGGGATTATTATTGTTTTGATTATATTTAAATCCTAAGGGTTATATGTATGAAAATTTCTTGATATAAATGAATATTTGAATGTAAACTTAGAGTCGCTAGTTGCTTTATTTCCTTTGATCCAATCTGCTCATAACCTGATGGCGATCTGGTCATGTTTTGTATGGTAATCTGATCATTATCTGTTGGTGAACTGGTAATCATTACCCGATCTTCAGTGTGAAAATTGTTTTATTTCTTTTTACTGTAGTCCCTTAGATCCATGGAGCACAACCCTTAATTCTCATGTTTGCAAGTACCTGATATAACTGAATGTATGGACTCTACCTCAAACTGTTACCAACGTTACAAATTAAAAACGATTGCACCGAACTCTATCATATATACCAATAAGTCAATTGTAAAATTTAAATAAAAAAGCCGCCTCAAAATCAGTCCCAGCATTTTGAAGAAAAATGGTAAAAAATCCAAATGCCATTCCGTCGTAGGTAAAACGTGCTGTACTCAACCTTGTACCCATTCTTGCATCGTTGTGATGAAATTATAATATGGTTGTGAACTTAAGTATTTAAAGAGGACTATAAAAATCTACCAAGCCTTTGATCGGATTAAGTTAGACCAGCTTCACTCCAAAGAACTAAATCTATCTCACACACTGTATATTCCAATAGTTGTCGATAAGACATTTTCATGCAAAATTTAAGGTTTTCGTTGCAGAGGAAGCCAATTAATAGTAATTTATAATCACGTGCCTATTATCTTTTTATTTAAATTAATTTGTTTTACTCAGAATTCTTAAATTTTCGGTAATTTTTGTCGACATTTAGTTGTTGTTAAGTTATGACAGTATATATAATAGTTATATTTGATAAGGCAAAATACAATTTTAATACGAATTAATATTATTTTGTTTACAATCGAATTTGTTACCATGTTTTTTTACTGAGGTAATCAATAAAATGTGAAGATTAATTTTAGTACACGCATAAACGCACAATCCCACAAGTATGCCTATTTCCAATCTGTTCAATTTCGTCACATTTATTCAGTTTGAAATATACGAAAGATTGTCAAAAGACGATACAGACATTTTTGAAAAATGAAGTAACTTTACTAGAAAAAAAACCAGCTCTTTTTTAATCTTCAATATCAGGTTATTGGATTATAACATTAACATAGTCTTGTTTTGGACGGTGAGATGGGATGGAAGCATTTGTTCTTAATTATGTATTAAATTGTATGCAAACGTAAATTTTCGACAATCTAAATGTATCGTCGACTATATCTGTCACAACGTAAAACCTGGTGCGTATTTTAAAAGTTATGGTATGTTAGTATACGAGATCCGGAAAATCGCTATAATTTTACTCTAATTTCCTAATCAGATTTTACCAACCTTTGGCAGTTTTTCATGATTTTTGACTCAGAAATTTAAAAAAAAGGGAGGAATTTTATATTGTCGTATATTTTTAGAACTTCTTTTTATGTGGAAAAAGAAGTTGTAAAAATGTTTTTAAAATCATGGGAAAAATAATTTTAGTATTTCTCACAATAAGTTCTTTGAAGATATATACGATATGGCTTCAAAATTTTAAACATTAATTTAAAGCTCGTATTAAGGCTCGTTAAGTCTTAATACGAGCTTCGGTCTCTTTGGAATATTGGAATATTTTCACATGGGAATATTTTCAATATCAAAAATAATGGTGTAGTTTAATAATACATATTATTATGCAAAATTTCTTCTTCATATTGTTTCTTATAAAAACGGCGACGCATTAAGAAAAACAAGTCTTTGTCTGCTTTATCCTTCATAGACTCAAAAAACACAGCACAAATTAAGAAAATATATCTAGGATCATTGTTACAGTCTGAAAAAAATTTGCTTTACATTGATTTTTTTCAGAAATAAAGGGAAGGAAATCCTTTTTTTCCTTACCAAAGAATGCAGTATATTTCTGAATTTATAATACCAAGAAAAAAATTAGATTTATGGTTTACCCTTTGAGATTATGTCCCACAATGTGAAAAGAAAAAATCGAATTACTAATGCGCACCATTTAAAATTTCCAAATTAATATTTTTTTAAATATTTTCTGGTTAATATGTTTTGTTCCTATGCCTTATTTCCCGTTTCTACGCCTATTGGTTTCTGAAAAAAAAACAGGTGTGTCTGGCGGATGAACAGACAAGTGAGTAACCTTATATCTTATTAGGTACGGAACCCTGTAAAACGCGGTAAAAATGACAATATAAATTGAAACAATATATCACTTGAAGGAAATGACTTGAAGGTCTGTTAAAGATGAGAAATGGGAAACATGCTCCTCTTGTGCAGTGAGAGTAATAGTTGAGACTAAACGACACTCTGGAACATCTCTCTTCGAAGGAACTACTTAAGATTGTGCATCTTCAATTTGATGTTATTTAAATGTTTCAAGCGTTGCACTTATTCGTTGTTTACATTTATTTCATACAATCCCAACCATTATCATGATTTTTAATTGTTTTTTTATATTTTAAAACTGTATATATCTTAAAAAACAGCCTTTACAATGATAGTAGTATTTTCGACATTTAGAGCATGGTAGCATAAAGTTGTACGGGACATAATTCTACCGGACCTGATTTAAACCCACTGATATTTTATAATCTAATTTCAGGCTTCAGTTTTTTTCAGTTTTACTACCAAATACATAAATCTGTTCCTTTTATATAAACAAGGTTTTAAGGGTCTATTTACTTCACAACATAATTGTGAACGGTGCTTTTACTGCGTCGAATTAGAAAGTTATAATGTTTTTAGCGTTGTTTTGGTTCAAATCTTTTTAAGTTAATGTAGTTTAAGTTAAATGTAGTATAAGGTTACTTTTCTTAGCAAGATTTGCTTTTTCACTCTAATTGGATTGGACTTGAATGGCGATTGAAGTGAGACATTTTACAAAGTTTTTTTATATATGGTCTTGAACTATATGTTCAAGTTTCATAGGTTTTAGAAAAGAAATTTTTAAAATTCATGTATTGTAAGCTAAGTATTTAGATGTTTATTTTCTTAATGTGATTCTTTTTGTACCTCTAAATATTATTTTATTATGGATCATAAAAAAAAGTGAGTATAAATGAGTGAAAAAGAGGATATTTATATTTCTTTGACACCTCCGGGTATAACAAGTAAATAAATATAAGATAAAATATTTTTCTCCTTTAAACAGTACATAGTGTCTGAATGAATAGCATAGCTAATATGAACAGAAAGTTGAACGTTTCTCTCAAAAAAACTAAATATAAAATTACCTATTGTCTTCTTGGTCATTGTCATTTTTCTTATGAACCGCTTGATACAATTTGAAGTTTGAAATAATGATAAAACATAATATATCACACATATTCCAAAAAGTGTTACTTTTAAAATAATTGGAACGAAATAGCTTATGTGGTATTTGACAGAGCCAAGGAAAAATTTATAAAAATTCCTTACTTATTGTTTTAGAGTTTTATGAAAAAAATATTATTGAAAATATTGCAAAGACATGTACGCACCTCCTGCATTCTCCTACAAAATTGTTAGACCCAAAATTATGAAAAAATAGCGTTAGAAAATTACATTAAACTTATTTTAATATCATAGGAGTAATTGTAAATTTTATAGTATTTCAGAAATTTTGCTATCTATTCACAACTGTAAATAGATATAATAAATTATTTTTATAATATTTTCATGATAAAAAAAGTAATATTTATAAATAATTCAATGGATACAAGGGTGAACTCGTAGTACAAATTCTAATCGCACCTAACAGATTTAAGTTTTTAAGTTTATAATATGAAAATATTAAATTAATAATTAATCGATTAGATAGAATAATTAATAGATTATTAATTAATTATGAATACGATGCAATGACTCAATACATAAATAGTCACACGTTATGTTACATATAACATCAAATGTTGATATTAACGTGTTTTTCAGAATAATATATCAAAAAATTTTTTATAAAACCGACTAGATAAGTCAGATCATTAGAATTTGAGGAAAATCATTTATGGTCATCCGAGTCGGGTTGAATATCGAGGGAAATTATAATAAATGTGAATGAGTACGAACATTATTGGAAATTTACTTGGCATTAGCCAAGGTTAATTGGTACAAACCGAAATGAAAGCCGTAACGCTTGGCGGATATGACTAAAAAATTTGTGCTGCCACAACTTAGATGCAGTAAAAGTTAATCAAGCCGTATCGGAGGTATTCAAGTTTAAACAAAAAGTACACCAAGGAATTATCCTATATGTATTCTTCCTGCAGTGAATATATAATAAGGATAACCATAGAAAAAGTTTGGAAAAGCTCGACTACAGTGGGTGCAAACTGTATATCTAACATTCACTATGCCAACGACATTAAACAGTTAACAAAAACACCAAGCAATATGGCTGAATTATTGAGCCGGGATGAGACCGTTAGTGAATCAAAAGTTGTTCTCTTCATAAACCATACTAAGATGGAAGTCAAGTTTGTGAGCATAGGATGAACACTTAGAATTTTAAAAAAGAAACTTTAAATTATATGGGACATCTAATAACAATAAATGAGATTTGTCACAAAAATGTTCGTCACCATATCGCACTTTGGTATATCTCACGGTATAAATTATGTTTAACGACGATAGTTAGCTGAATTGCTGATAATACAAAATCTAAAAACAATTCTCACAAGTAAGCTGGTATAGCAGACCGGGGAGTATACGACAATCCAAAATATTGCTGATTATACAAGATCCACTGATAATCCTCACAAACGAACTAAAACAGCAGATCAAAGGAAAACGTGACCACCGGTCGAGTAGACGCTTTATGTGTAGCTTGAAGGCAATATTTGAAGCACATTTTCGTGGTACACATTAGAGTCAAGTCACAATTGTAATTAATACTGTAAATGAAGCATATAATGTATTTTTATAATGACTGTATAATTATAATTTTTAAAAAGTCACTTCCCGTAGAGCAACTTGCAACTCGCATTGCAACTACAAAAAATATTATGTTACAATTAGCAAGGAGGTGAACAGATAAAAAATTACGGCGAAACACCAAAATTAATATAGTGAAAACTTCAGAATAACTTTTCATTTTTTGCAGTTTGTAAATAACGCATGAATGCCTTCGAGATTTGATGCTGGAGACCATGCTGTTAGTGTCTTGGTTGCTCATCAGACCGACGAGTCAATTATCGGAAAAATCGATACATATTCTTTTACATTTACTCTTCAGGTCATCAGATACTTTGGCTATAGTCAGAAAAATGGCTAGAAAACTTGGAGACACCTTGTTGAAAATTATCAAAGTGACAAAGCCTTTTGGACAAAGACCACCTCATTGAGCTGACCATATCAAATACAGCTTACTAATGGTCGTTAATGAGGCCAAAAGATCAGTAAAAGATCGTAGAGAATATTGTCAAGCAATATACACCGGCACCTATCTTTTTATCTCCTAATCTTCAGTTGCGGAAGAAAGATTAAAAAAGGTATTTTCTAGTTTGTTATTTTAAATTACTTTCATGTTAATTTCAGTCATGTTGATTCATTTTTCAGTTGGATAATTTTGAGCTTAAAAATTACTTCGTGTATTTTATGTATATACATGACCAGGGCCGTCTTAGACTATGCTGGGACCCTTGGGCACATAAGAATTTAGGGCCCTTTTCGAATGTAAAGAGAGTGAACTATACAAATTTTTTTCACTATGATCTGCTTTATTATGGGTAATCAAATATATTATTATAATACAATATATCATTAATGATATTAGTATGCTGCTGTTTTTTTTATTATGATTACGATAATAGTTTGTTTCGAGATTTCTGTTGAGCAAAATCTTCTATTAAATCCTCAAACTCAATTTTCTGAAGAATATCACTTTCTATGCTCATAATTGACAAATTACTTAGCCGTTCTTGTAACATTGTTGTTCGCAATTCATTTTTTATTCTCTTAAGATGCAAGAATGAACGCTTCCCACTACAATTGGTAACGATTAGGCAAAGAAATATTCTTGTAGCATCTTTAACATTTGGAATTTTTTTTAATTTATCAGACTTTATTAAGTTATGTAAGACTGAGATATTTAAATCCACTGATTGCTTTGCTATATTTTTTAAATATTGGCTTAAATGAAAACATTCTCTTTTGAGCTCATATGCACTAATGTCTTCATGATAAAATTTTGCAAATTTGTTGCATTCTTTGGTCAATTCGTCAGATTCGATTGTTGTTAATTGACAAAGAAACCTAAATCGATTATCAATTTCCTGGTATGCCGCCGAACGTTTTTTTAAATGTGTAATTAATGTGTCAATTATGGGAATGAAAGTATCTACATGAAACTTTTCATTGCATCTCAACTGGAGAGTCTCTGATGATCCTTCAAAAAAAGTGAGGCGTGAGCTTCGAATTCTTTTTCTTTCAAATTTATCTTTGTAATCAGCAACTAGATTTTTTTCTTTAGCAGCCGTTTCATATTGATCAAAATTATTGTGTGCGTTATTGACATAACTGATCTGACTGAAAGTTTTGTTACAACGTCCATAGGCTATTCTGTAAACTTAGACTTGTTTTATTCATAATTCCCAAAATATCATTCCATATTTCCGTTAGAAGAGCAGTGTCAAATTTTTCCACTTTTGTTGCTAGGCTTTGGGCTTCGTGTCTAATGTCTCCTGTTTGATTGATGTCACTTGCAATGAAGGACAATGCTTCGGAAATATTTAAATAACCACTTCGCAAAGCATTAATAGCACTGGCATGTGCGGACCATCTGGTTTCCGAAACAGACTTCAGGACTCTATTTACATCTAAATGTTCTGTCAAAATTTTCCATCGTTTGAAAAAAATTGTACAATTTTTGTACAAATTGAAAGAATGCTACTGCTTCAGTAATACACTCAACCGCTTGAACACCCACTAAATTTAGCGAATGTGCCGCACATGGAACGTAAATTGCATATTCGCATATTTCTTTTATTCTAGATTGGACATCAGAGTACTTTCCAGACATATTTGAAGCATTGTCGTAGCTCTGCCCACGGCAATCTTTTATGGGGATCTCAAGGCTTTCGAAATAGTTTAAAATGGTATCTGCTATATATTGCGCATTATGTCCATCCGTGGGCGAAATTTGCAAAAATGTCTCAATAGGCTGTCAGTCTTTTACTTATCTAACGATGAAAGTGAGCTGATCAACATGAGTCCCATTAAATTAATGAATTCATTACAAATATTTGCAAATAAATATGATATACTTCCTTTTCCACGATTTCCGAAGTTTTGCATGTGATCAGCAAGAAAAGGATCAAATTCACTTTCTTATTCCCATTATTTTGCGATCCCAATGTCTCATTATTACCACGAAAAGCAAGACCTCTTGAAGCTAAAAATTTCATTACTGCAACAATCTTCCTAAGGACATTTTTTCAATAGCTAATTTCTGTATTATATTGGGACAACAACTCATTATCAATTTGTCCAGTAGTTTTCATTCTTGTAACATAATTCATCATAGATTGCCTGTGTTGCAAACTGTTCTCATGCTCCATCAATAAGTTACTTATATGCTTCCAATCCTTATATCCATTTGGAGAACTCAAATTATGTCCAGTACCAATAGTGGTATTAAATAGACGACAGCAATAACAGTACACAGATTTCTTTACTGGGAAATAAAGGACCCATTTTCTGTCCAAAGACTCACCATTTGTCAATTTACGGGTAAAAATATTTTTATCAAGTATTTAGTTTTTGTTTTACCACTTGAATCTGCAAAAACTTGTAGAAGTTTCGGAGAAGTCGCAATGTTTATTTTGGAAAAACCCTGGCCCTTTTCATATCCAAATATTACGGACTTCTTCCGTTAAAATGACAGATACATTCTCCAAGTTTGCAATTATTAACTCAAAGTTGCTTGAAGTCGAGGGTTCAGTATTTGATGTGTGTTTGTCATTTTCGTCACACGTAATAACCTCTTTTTCCTGGTGATATTCAGAGGTATTTTTGTTTTGAGGAAATGATGAAAAATTCCCCAACTTATTTGTTTCTTCCACCGTAAAAACCAAAGAAAGCTTAGGAAGTTTTTCAGTGATTTCTTTTCGAGCTATAATTTTTTTTTTCTTTTGTGAACCATTTACATATGTTCTTTTCGAAATAATGAAATAATATTTAAACGGACAAATCAAAAGTTCTATTAATCTTACCCAAATTATATTAAACGAAATTAAATCACGTTACTTCTGTCCGACTTAAAGTGTATACATCATCCGGGGATTCCCCCAACAATAGACAAAGTCGACATTTATTTATGGCCGCTTGACTTTGGCATCGGAGTGATTTGCATGGATGACCGCTAGATGGTGTGCTTAGTAAATTAGGTAGGATGCGTTCAGAAATATTATTACATTTTGTAAACTTTCAAATTACCGAATCACTGAATAAAAAATCAAATAACTTGAAAATAGACATTATAGACTCTAGACTATAACCTCAAACAAATGTCTGGTTATAATGGTATTCGAATAACTCAAATTATTCATATAAATGTATTGATTCGAATAAATCTGAAAATGATCGACGTTCGTGCAACGAGAAAAATGTAATGCGCCCGACCAAAATATTTTGAGATTAAATGTGAGAGAAATTGTCGGTCCTTCGGGGCCCTCTGAGGATGAGGACCCTGGGCACTGGCCCCGTGTGCCCTTATGGTAAAGACGGTATTGTACATGACTACATAAAGGTAATGGTGAAAATGCAATGTTCTCTTTTCAGGTAATTTAAAATTAACTAAAATTTTAAAATATCTTACAACCTACAACAATCCATTCGATTTGCTCCAGTTCTCATTTAAAGCGTTAAATGGTGGTGTACGGTCTTAAGGTGGGTGATCACAAATAGATAATTTGGAAACAAAGTATTATATTTGTGTTAAGTGATAATTATTAATTTATTATATTAAACAAATATTTGTTAGAAACTTAACAACAAATGATAATAGAAAGAAAATTGAAGCAAATATAAGAAATGGTTAAGTAATATTAAGCACAATTGCAAGGTTTCGCCTTAAATAAACTGACAGTGATATTTATTATCGGTATACTAAAAATTACATTAAAATACATAAATAACTAATAAAAAAGGTTTTGAAATTGGGGAAAACTCGGATTTCTTCAACTGATAAAAAATCATACTTAACTACTCAAAAAACTCTTCCTTTTAAAGAAGCTTCCGTAGGTTGGTAAAGAAGGAATCTGATTGTAACATGATTATATTTGTAGTATCGCTATTAGTAAGTTCCCACGCCGTTTTTCGAGCATTGTCTGGTTTAAATGCTTTCAAATTATTATTAGCAATATTATTATTAGCTTCAGCAACCTCTTTAGATAATTCTCCGATAAACACTAATGTATGCTTTAAAATTTATGACCCATGTATTAATACTTCGTTGAGGGAAGCAGGAAGATTGTAAAATTGATATCCTTATACCAAAAGTTGCGCGGCTTCCAAATGGAATTTACAACATGACTACACTGATATTGTACCAGAAGATAAGGCTTGCAAAATTTTGGAACAATGGCCAATTAAATCTCTGTTCAAGCCTGTAATTTGGCTCATGTAACTGAATTCGAAAGGAATTTTCTCGCGGTATTTCCGTTATTCGTTATCCCGCTTCCGCCATTTCGTGGTTTACCTAAAATTAAGCTTAATCTAGACTTAAACTAATTTAGAACGTGTAATTTCTTGTAAGTTAACATTTTTTAACGCTCTCTGATCTAACCTGTCACCTTTTAAAATCTATTCTATAAGGAAGGTAAAGGAAATACTCACAGAAATGAATCCTTGATTGTAGAGGTGAAAAACAGAAAACAAAACTATTTCCATCGTTTTCTTTTCGCAAACACTTATCTAAGTCATTCAATACTTTCGGTTGTTACTCCACAAATATAATATCTAACAAATAATTGTCCATTTAACGCACTACAAACTTTATCATCGACCATAGTCAGTTGCGAAGAATGCTGGATATTGAAAATGCGTCCGTCTAAAGTGAATGTTGTCGGACAAAAGTTGCCTTTTGTTTAAAATTAAATTCCTCATTTTTAAATATATAAGACCTTTCCTTCACAACTTGGAAACAAATAAATTTACAGCATCTCGTGGAAGGGGGAAGGGGCAGGTTTCCACAAGATATTGGTTTCACTGTTTGAATTTGTTACTAACTGCAAATGGACGTAAGAAGTTACAAATACAAACACAAACTAAAATCATCAAGTAAAATAAAATTCACGGAAGACCGTTTGTACTCATTACGACCCGCCTAACCGCCTACCGCTAAAATTCCATTTCCCAATTAAAGTTAAATTAAGTGACTCTATTGGAATACTATTTCAAACGATTTTCTCTGTACAAGTAAGAACCGTGAAGTCGTGCAATATAAGAAATTTTGTAACTCGATCTCGACGTTTAATTCCGTTACTACCTATTGCTAAGATATCACTTTTTTTAGCTTTCAAAATACTCAGATACAGTGGAAAAACTTCACAAGAAGATCAGCAAAGTTCATTGTCAACAAATATTAATGTGTCGTAAGTTTAACCTCTACAAAAAGTCACAAAACCTCATTTGCACCAATAATTGTTAATGTTTACGTATTCAAACTATCGAGTAATGCACTAACTGCTGTATAGTCAACCTAATATCATTCCGTTAATCTTCCACATCTTGATCTTTGGTTAAGATCACTAAAATCTTTTCTTGTTCAACTGTGACCAGAGGAAGACCTATTAGGCTGAGCTAAGTCACATTCAGATTTACATTGCTCATCACTTGTGGCTAATTCATTATACTCAATAGCATTAAACCAGTCACCACACTTTTCAAACTAAACTTACTTTAAAATTAATAAGTTTATAGTATTTCTCCACATTTTTACACAAATTAAACACACGTATATCTAAAGTACTAATTTTTGTATTCTGTAAATACGTTCGTGTTCTTCTTTAGCATGTTCTTTTACTGAATCGTGGTACGAAAAATGCATGCTACTAGTTAACATAAAAGACCATAGCACTCGTAGTCTATATCTGGCTATGTTGGTTCATATTTTTACCTGACTAAAAGTATATCATTATCAACAAAAATATATTGCAACAATTGCTCATCATTGCTAAAAGTAGTAGGATCAAGAGGAATCAAAATCATGCATTTCTATCTAAAATTATAATAACCTGGGTAGCACTAAATATTTGAAATACTGAAAAATATGTAAAAATATTGCAACACATACCTTGATCTTAAAGGTTATTTAAAAAATGAGTCACCGATAAAAGCGCGGTAAAAGTTCGTAACGCCGCGTGCGATGCGTGCATTTTAGAGGTCAAAATGCAAATGTAAAACAATTATTAGCGTAATATTTATATGTTTTCGGCTAGTTTGCTTATTGTACTAGCTAGTGACGTAGTTAGAAGTGAGAATTCAAGTTATTAATTTTTCGATTTATGACCTATGAACGGAATCACTGTACGTTAGTCCGCAATTGGATGTAGGGTGCGGCATGAAATGAAGTGCAGTATCTTTTCTCAGCTTTTCAAATTTGTCAAAACGAACTGACTTCCAGTACCGAGGAGCACTTCCTGTGACTGTATAAAATTGTTTCAAACAAATGATATAAAGGAAATGACTCGTTCATGTAAAATTACTTATTGTTTCATTGCATGATCGTGATTCCATCCATTTTATATATGTAGTCTAATCAACCTTATCAAAATATCGAAAAATCAGTGTAAATCGATTAAAAGCTGGGGCAGCTGTACCTTAATTGCACCCGTGCACTAAAAATCAGATTTCAATAGGTTTAGGAAAAACCAAAAAAAATATTAAATATATCTGATTAGCTATCGTTTCAATACTGACGAAATTATGACGAAGCAACTTAAGTAATTTGTTAAACTATTAATTATTAAATTTCTCGTACACTAGGTCGAAGCGTACGGCGAATACACACACAACTTCTATGAGAAACGAGCTAAAACGCCTGGCGTGTGAGACAAAACATGTTAATAGATAATTTAAAGAATAATTAGGCTGTTCTCATGCGCCGCATGAACGATCCGAAGATTACCGGGAGCGCTCGATATTTGACGAAATTCGCCGGCCGGCTCGTTATTAATATCCCGACACGTCACAACACGTTAATGATTGTTTTGTTACAAAATTTCATACATTTAAAACTGAAGAAACTCAATCAATACACAATTTAGACTTCTTATTTCCCAAAATGTTCAGATATTATCGGCGATTGATAATTTATGTTTGTATATGCAAAAGCACGGAAAATTTAGTTTTTGCCGATTTATTGTTGAAGGGTCGATTTATTGTCGCGTGTATTTAAATGGATTCGTGGCTAATTGACGGAGGTAGCAGTCAATTACTCAATGGTGATGGATATCATAATTTACCCGGTTGGTAATGTTTGTTTTGTTGTTGTATTTGTTTAGATTCTGAAATTTAGATTCTGATATTCAACGTACTGTGTTGTGGGACTGTGTGTGTGGATAAATAGGTGTGAAAATGAGGAATAAATTTAACATTGACTATATTAAAAACAATAATAAAACTTTTCAAAAGAAAGTCGATATAAAATTGGCTGGATCGTCTAAGCTATTTCTTAATTTAAAACAAGAGTGCAAATCGAAAAATAAAGAGCGAAATCTTAAGGGGGACTCTTAAGCTAATCCGTCCAAGTCGTTTCTTTGTTATATAAAAAGAAATGGGTTTGTGGATGTGAGCGCTTTGATGCATTCTTTTGTTTTCCTTGTATTATTTTAGGCCGAGAATCGATCGCATTTGAGTGAAGAAATAAAAAAGAAGGATTCCTCGCAAGTACACCTACAAAACGCAATGAGTTTGTCTGTGTTAGGCATCGTTGACATACGTAATATATTTTAAGTCTGTGTATAAAACCAATATCCAAAAGTACAAGGAACGAGTTGATAAAATACATATCTATATATATATATATATATATATATATATATATATATACATATATTACCAGGCCTTTTTGATTGTGCCAAATTTTGTGATGCATTTGAGTTGGCTACGGGAGTTCACAATGAAACAAGTGGTGTGTTCCGCGGACTAATATATTTCATATTGGAGTTGGATGTAGTCATGAGAGAGCATCTCGCATCGTCTACACTCTCAAAACTACGTCAAAAACTATTCAGAACGATATTTTGTACTCAATTTAATGTGTGCACCAAAAAGAAATATTATAAAAAAGGCGTATATTACAAAAAAAATTACAGCTTGAACTAATACGTATTCAACGTATCAGTTCAAGCTGACAAAACTACCAATGTATCCACAATTATGCAGATGGTAATGGTTCTAAGATACGAAAAATACGGACATATTCAGAACGGTTTTGGAAATATCTAAAGCCGCATTTTCATATTGCCAACTGATAGACCAATGTTACGATGGCGCCTCAGTTATAAGTTGACGGAGTACAGGCTAAGATAAAAACTGTATATCCAAATGCTTAGTCCGTTCATTATTAAGCCGACCAATTTAATTTAATAATAAAAAAGTGTAAGTCAAAACCCCAAAAAAAAGTTTGCTAAACTTCAAGCTTTTTTAAAGTTTTTTTTCACGATCGCCTAAGCGTACAGAGATTTTGAAAACTACTGTATTAAAGAAGATTACAGTTGCTCCCCAAACGAGATGGTTCTTTATTTCGTGTACAGTCAACTCAGTTCATTGCTCTAAGGAGTATTTAATAGAATGCATGACCACCATTATAGACACTGTAAATGATGCCATCTACATAAATCAGGTTTATATGCTTCAAAGATATTTGAAAGGGAGTAATTTTGATCACAGAATAAAATTTTATACAAACAATGGCAAAAAAGGAATATTGATTCGGTTTATATAAAAAACAGTATTCACTATTTTGAAGTCAGTCTACAGAATCCATTGATCAAAATGAAGAACCATCTCATAAACAGATTAATTATTACTCATATTAAAGACAGATTAAATTTTTATAATAATTTGATAGCTGCAAAATAATTTTACTGCAAGAACTTTACCACATTCCGTTCTACTTTTTCCGATGAAGATTTCAAGACCACAGTTTCCACTAATGTGGTTTTGGACCAATACAGACCGAAAAATTAACTATTCGCAATTTACAATAGTGCATTTGCAATTTCACAAGTATTTTACAATAATGATCTCACTGAATCTTATCAAAATCTGTGAAACTACTTTGAATTCTTTGTACAATACCAGTGACTGGTCAAAATCGAGTGATGTTTTTCGACACTGAAGAGAATTAAAACGTTTTTTAGAAACACCGTTCATAGGACCGGCTAAATGTATTTTCTGTGCTCACCTTTGAAAAAAATTGGTTCAATCACACCAGATTTTAATAAAAAGGTGATCGAACATTTTGCTTTCGTAAAAAGTCAGCGAATTGATTTAATTTATAAAAAATAAGGATACCTGGTATAGATAAAATGTAATTTTTTTGCAACTTTAAATCCTACTACTTAGTCTAGGAAACCTGGTCTTGACGTGAAGGTATCTAAAAATCGGTTATAGTTATAAATAGTAAACAAAGACGCAAAGGTGAATATAAAGTAATTAATATATGAAGTAAGTACTATTTTCAATAACGTTAACAAGTCAATGAACATTCGAATAGTAAATATATATAAAACAGTAGAAAAACAAGCATTTTTCTTCAAAAACATTAAAATAATTAAAACATACATACCTTAATTTTTCTTCTTCTTTAGTGTTATAAAATGAAATCAAAAATCTTCTCCTGGATTCTGATGATAAATTGATGGTTTTTGGGCATGAAATAAAAAATGAGATGAACATAATACTGCTAAAGAGGACTAAGAAGCAAATATTTCTAATTCGGACAAAGAACTTGAACATAACAATGTCCAGGTTAGAATTCCGGATTCTCCAGTAATAGTCCTTACCCGAAGTTTTGCAAGATAAAGGCACAAAAAAGCAATGAAGTAGAGAAAAGTTTGTATCGTATGGATCTCATCTTCGATCAATTCGTACACCACGAAGAAATATAATGTTTTATGCACTAGGAAACAAAGGGCCTATTAAGTTCATTATAAGCGAATTAACTATTTAACGGCTACTATGACTAAAAAGAGATTGGAATTTTTGAAAAACTGTCTTTGATGATCGTACGACCAGCGCTGAAAGAAGAGAATATGTTAAATTTGCTCTCACAAAAGAATTATTCGATCACGTTGTAGAAACTTCAAAGGATCTATTTTCACCTTCCGATTGAACAACTGTTGACGAAAAATTATTTGCGTGTTTCGTGGCAGATGCCTATTCCGTGTATATATATATATATATATATATATATATGTGTGTGTGTGTGTGTGTGTGTGTGTATATATGTTTATACATATATATATATATATATATATATATATATACCTTCAAAACCAGATAAATATGGAATTTAATTGTTATTATTATTTAATAAAAATCATGTTATATTATAAGTAGTATTATATACACAGGATAAGAATCTACACCACGAGGTTTACTGAGTTGCTGAGTATTACCCATTCAAACTTTCATCTTTCATTCGTGAGTCTAATAGAAATATCGTATAGGACAACTGGTTTACTTCCATTTCTGCTGCTCAAAAACTGCTATTAAAAATATTACAACTGTCGGAACACTAAAAAAAAGATAGGCATAAGATAGGCTCCTACCCAATTTTTTGAAAGGAGCGTGATAAGAACACTGAAGTTTGAATTTAATGGCGAGCTTACTTTACTATCATATGTGCTTCCAAAGCTAAGTAAAAAATATATCGCTATGCTTAATTTAGACCACTAACCAAACAAAAATAGATCTCTTTCTTTGCCCAAAATATTAAATTTTTACATCCAATCTAAGGGAGGTTTAGTTTGAATAGCGTTTCCCATAAAACTCGTCGGTGGGACCTTTGTGGGTTCTATGAAATTTTAAACATTTTCGGAATTAATTTCATGATATTACACTAATAATTCATCTAACGTCACAGGTAAACAAATTTTAAAAAATAGAAAAATTTACGTGAAGACTTTAGCTTTTGACCTTATAAAATCCTACTTGTATGAATGATTTTAATACAAATATTTACGAACGCATATCCAAATAAATATTAGCCATATCCTTAGGAAAAATCAGTAATCCAATGCTTCAAACTCTTCAGATTGTAAATTTGGGAGATATTCGTTTTGCCTCAGGTCAAAAGACCGTAAATTACGAACTAAATGTGATGAATATAAAATTTATATGTTCAGAACAATTTTTTGGTAAAATATTCTTGTAATTTTTTCCTCATCTCAATATGTACTTGTCAAAAGAAACATAATTCGATAAACTGCTGTCGTGGAACTTGTAACTTGTTGTAAACGCCTTTGAAATAAGGGAAATAAATCAAACGTTAGGTTACAAAATCATGTTTGAAATCAATGAATTTTAATGTTCATTACATTATTACAATATTTTCTTACATGAAGTAATAACTTAAGGAAACTCTAATTGAAGCGTGGCCGCTGGAATTCGAAATCTTCCAATACTCGTTTCAGGTATGTTAAACAGATTACACGTAAATAAGGGAAAACCGCTTTTCGTCAGACGAGTTCACTCCACACAGAAATCTATTCGACTATTCGATATTCACTCGAGTGTAAAGTGAAAACTTAATTTACACGAAAGGGGTGGAGATAATTGAAAATCTGCTTGTGCGGAAAGCGTCCTAATTAAGACATAGACCTCAACCGGCATTAAGAAAACAATTCCTATAATAGGAATTTCCGAATTATTTTCCTTTTTGAGGTATAGAAATTCATTCGCATATTTACATCGATTAATTTGAACATCCTGTCGTATTCAAGATTATCAAAACATATAAACATATATATATATATATATATATATATATATATATATATATATATATATATATATATAGATTATATATCAAATTGCAACAGCAGATTAGACGGACAAATTTGAAATGAAACAAAAATGAATTTAAAAAAAAATTAAATTGAACAAAACAAATTTTGCCATGTAATTCGCAGAAATGTTATTCTAATACATTTTGTGTTTCTTTTTTGTTTAGTACAAATTAACAAGTTACAAATTTTGAAGAAAATCACTTATGTTTTTCATTACTTGTAATTTCTCACTTGTGTATAACATTTTTTATACATAAATTACACGATTTTTTCTTGATTTCATTTGGAAGAAAAACTGTCAATATTTTACACGAGAAAGGTAATAAATACCTTTAAATATGTTGGAGTTATTTTGAAAAAAAGAGAAGTAGATATACCATGTTTTGATATAATTTTTGGTTTGTGTTGTTTTGTAACTAGAAAAGAAAATGGAATATGATTTGCAAAGTTTTTTCGTTAAGATGTGATTGGCAGAAATTTCTTTTAGATAATATTAAAACCCCTTACTAGCAGCAATGCTAGTAGTGTAAACGATAATAGACTCTATTAGAAATATTCCAAAATTGATTTAAGCAGATTTGCATTATTCAAAATGTCTTCCCTGGAACATTATATTTTAGATACCTAATGGTGTTGAGAAATACGGTGCATATAGAAAGCACACACACGTAGGTGTGTGTGTGGGTATATATATGTATATATATATATATACGTTTTCCATCCACTATTTTTATGAGTTCAACTACATGTAGTTACGGTTGCACAGAGTTCCCATTTGTGATTGCCCCTCAAATTCAGAAAATATACTAGTAGATACTTTACACCTGTCAAATTTTGACAGATCTTAATTATTTTATGATAGAATGTCTTTAATCTCACTACTAAATTATAAGAGTTATCTCTCTTGTACAATCGACTCAAAATAATTTTCCCAATTTTTATAGTAATTGACAAACTCTTGATAAATGCTTGCCTTAATAAATGCATTATGCAAATAATTAATGAAATGTGGCGAACAAATTTTAACGTAGTGAGATAATGAAGTATTGTATAATACGAACTTAATAATTATTAATTATGGTTTACCTATCGTGTGTTTCAAATTTACCACCTGTTCAATAATATTTAATAAACAAAGGTTGAACTGAAGGGCGTGCGTAGTGTTTTGTTAAATTACCCTAATAAACATGGTTTCTAAAAATTTATAGGTTTAAAAACTATCAGAAATTAAATTAAAACGCTATGTCATTTAAGTATAAAGTATTGGGTAATCTCCAACACCAAGTTTAATTCTTGACACACTTCAAATTACATTTTATAATTTTTTTCGTTTTGCAAACAAATCGTTAACCTCTCAGGTGTAATTTGGTTGAGATTATGTATCGAAATGTCTTTTACAATGAATATCTACTGTAACCATTTACGCAAAATGATAAAAAAACCTGTGGTGGAGCAGACGATCTTGGTGAGTACAGGCCAATTCTCTTGCAAGACTGTGTTCGAACGCACGTCTACTTAATTGCGTTTTACAAACTATTGAAGCCAAACTTCCAAACTCTCTGTCTTCATCTTTATTTTCTCTATCTTTTAATAGCTTTGAACATGTGCAAAGAAAAATATTTGATTCCTAACAAGCTGTACAAAACGCCTTCTCGAATTTATGCTTTTAATTAACAATAAACAAAAGGCACATTTCATACTTGATGACGTAATGATAGAACAATCCACTATAAAATGTTATTACAAAGTGGAACTTTATTACATGAAATTACGAAAGCTCTACCGCCAAATTCTTAATGAATGACTAGGTAGAAAATTTATAGAAGTACAAGTTAGAGACCACGTTATTGGGTTTTTATTTCTTGAGTTCACTAATTTTGAAACTATTAAAAATTGTTAACGGACCTTAGGTTCGTATAAGTGTATCAAATGATTTCGGTTGGATATTTTTTCAAAATTATAAAATATAGAAATGAAATTGGATTAATGTAAATTCAATGAAAGCTATTGAAGATTTTTTTAAATTGGTATTATTCCGACATAATTTTTTCTGATTTTAGGAAATATGTCTTAAATAGATTAATAAATAGATAACTTATAAATATATTACATTATTTTTAATTTTCGTACATATAGATTTTACTTGATAATTTTGCATTGTATTTGTAGGCTATCTTGCATCGACAGAAGTAAACATTCGAATCTCATATGAAAATAGAACATTATCGATAGAAATTTTTGATAATAATCTTTCATAAACATGTTACTTTTGTCAGCCTTTTACTTTTTGTTTTGTTGTTATTATTTGTAGTTATTGTATTTGTTGTTATTATTTGTAGTGGCCCTTATTGTTAGTTATTGCCCGTTATCGTTTAATCCTAAACAAAAACGAGCAATAACTAACAATAAGGGCCACTCCTAAAAAGAACAAGACATTGGTACTCTAAACATCAATTCATAAACATTCTTGTCTAGTTTACAGTTAACTTTTACGAAATTATACAGAATATTTTATTTTCTCTAATTTAACTTTTCTCGTATCTTTGCAAATTCAGTAAATAGTCAGATAAATACCCGGAAGTTTTCGAGATTTCGATTTGGCGAACGGTGTGCGACGCAAAACAAATCGATTTTGTTTCACATACTCTTTTCGTAAGTTCGGATATCGGAGATCCTTAGTAGGGACGAATCCCATTCATTTTACGTGTACGTATATGTGATCTGTGTAGCTTTGTGTTTGTTATACATAAATAAATGTAAGGTATTTATCATCTTGGTATTTGTTGTGGTACCGTTTAATTTTTCAGGTTAAATAGTACCAAGAAATTTTAGTTATGAGTAAAAAACAAATTACTAACAAGCGTATGATTGAAAACGATTACCAATAGAAGTAATAGGACAGGAATATCGTTTTATTTTGTACTGATATTATGACAACAGAAAGTGATTTCGTTTAAAAATAGAGTATGATTACGAAACATGTTAAAGCTGAAAGAATAAAAAATAAAAATTACATAAGTGTTTTTAAATAAATGATTGTCTTGTAAAAAAGTTTATATGTTAACTTGAAAAACAAACATAGCTACAAATAAAAGTCAGTATCAAGTTTAGAAAAGGGATAAATTTTCACCCGTTTAAAAACTTATGTACCATGCTTTCCATTCCAGAATCATTACATAATATGAGTAGAATAAATTGTTATAATGAAATTTTTCATTCAGCAAAATGTTAGTAACGTAAAATGACCGTGATTTATTCTAAAATTTGCAAGCAGGTTGTTATCCAGTCACCATATATATGTTGGTTTTGTGAGAGAAAATATCGAATAAAATTAAATGTTTGAGAAAGTCAAATAATTAGTTTAAATGTCACAAGATCGGAAGAAAACAAAATAAAATGTATTGAGGAAAAATATTATCACTGTGCTTATAGTTAAAGAAGTATGTAAATAAAATAATTTGATGCTCTTGGAGAGATATCAAGTAACTAGAAATTGACACCGGCACTAAAATAACTTTCAAAATTCATTGCAAAATTATTTTCAGAAGTAAAGCTCAGACTTTCAATATGAAACAATTGGTTATTTAAACGGTTATTTTAGTCAAAATACATCTGTATATTACGTAGATATCCGTAATTAAAAATTGACATCGGCACTAAAATAACTTTAAAAATTCATTGCAAAATTATTTTCGGAACTAAAGCTCAGACTTTCAATATGAAACAATTGGTTATTTAAACGGTTATTTTACTCAAAATACTTCTTTATATTACGTAGACATCCGTAACTAAAAATTGACACCGGCACTAAAATAACTTTAAAAATTCATTGCAAAATTATTTTCAGAACTAAAGCTCAGACTTTCAATATGAAACAATTGGTTATTTAAACGGTTATTTTACTCAAAATACATCTGTATATTACGTAGATGTCCGTAATTAAAATTGACACCGGCACTAAAATAACTTTAAAAATTCATTGCAAATTTATTTTCAGAACTAAAGCTCAGACTTTCAATATGAAACAATTGGTTATTTAAACGGTTATTTTAATCAAAATACTTCTTTATATTACGTAGATATCCGTAACTAAAAATTGACACTGACACTAAAATAACTTTAAAAATTCATTGCAAAATTATTTTCAGAACTAAAGCTCAGACTTTCAATATGAAACAATTGGTTATTTAAACGGTTATTTTACTCAAAATACATCTGTATATTACGTAGATATCCGTAATTAAAATTGACACCGGCAATAAAATAACTTTAAAAATTCATTGCAAATTTATTTTCAGAACTAAAGCTCAGACTTTCATTATGAAACAATTGGTTATTTAAACGGTTATTTTAATCAAAATACTTCTTTATATTACGTAGATATCCGTAACTAAAAATTGACACTGACACTAAAATAACTGAAAATTCATTGCAAAATTATTTTCAGAACTAAAGCTCAGACTTTCAATATGAAACAATTAGTTATTTAAACGGTTATTTTACTCAAAATACTTCTTTATATTACGTAGATATCCGTAACTAGAAATTGACACCGGCACTAAAATAACTTTAAAAAATCATTGCAAATTTATTTTCAGAACTAAAGCTCAGACTTTCAATATGAAACAATTGGTTATTTAAACGGTTATTTTACTCAAAATACATCTGTATATTACGTGGATATCCGTAATTAAAAATTGACACCGGCACTAAAATAACTTTAAAAATTCATTGCAAAATTATTTTCAGAACTAAAGCTCAGACTTTCAATATGAAATAATTGGTTATTTAAACGGTTATTTTAGTCAAAATACATCTGTATATTACGTAAATATCCGTAATTAAAAATTGACACCGGCACTAAAATAACTTTAAAAATTCATTGCAAAATTATTTTCGGAACTAAAGCTCAGACTTTCAATATGAAACAATTGGTTATTTAAACGGTTATTTTACTCAAAATACTTCTTTATATTACGTAGACATCCGTAACTAAAAATTGACACCGGCACTAAAATAACTTTAAAAATTCATTGCAAAATTATTTTCAGAACTAAAGCTCAGACTTTCAATATGAAACAATTGGTTATTTAAACGGTTATTTTACTCAAAATACATCTGTATATTACGTAGATATACGTAATTAAAATTGACACCGGCACTAAAATAACTTTAAAAATTCATTGCAAATTTATTTTCAGAACTAAAGCTCAGACTTTCAATATGAAACAATTGGTTATTTAAACGGTTATTTTAATCAAAATACTTCTTTATATTACGTAGATATCCGTAACTAGAAATTGACACTGACACTAAAATAACTTTGAAAATTCATTGCAAAATTATTTTCAGAACTAAAGCTCAGACTTTCAATATGAAATAATTGGTTATTTAAACGGTTATTTTAGTCAAAATACATCTGTATATTACGTAAATATCCGTAATTAAAAATTGACACCGGCACTAAAATAACTTTAAAAATTCATTGCAAAATTATTTTCGGAACTAAAGCTCAGACTTTCAATATGAAACAATTGGTTATTTAAACGGTTATTTTACTCAAAATACTTCTTTATATTACGTAGACATCCGTAACTAAAAATTGACACCGGCACTAAAATAACTTTAAAAATTCATTGCAAAATTATTTTCAGAACTAAAGCTCAGACTTTCAATATGAAACAATTGGTTATTTAAACGGTTATTTTACTCAAAATACATCTGTATATTACGTAGATATACGTAATTAAAATTGACACCGGCACTAAAATAACTTTAAAAATTCATTGCAAATTTATTTTCAGAACTAAAGCTCAGACTTTCAATATGAAACAATTGGTTATTTAAACGGTTATTTTAATCAAAATACTTCTTTATATTACGTAGATATCCGTAACTAGAAATTGACACTGACACTAAAATAACTTTGAAAATTCATTGCAAAATTATTTTCAGAACTAAAGCTCAGACTTTCAATATGAAACAATTGGTTATTTAAACGGTTATTTTAGTCAAAATACATCTGTATATTACGTAGATATCCGTAATTAAAAATTGACACCGGCACTAAAATAACTTTAAAAATTCATTGCAAAATTATTTTCGGAACTAAAGCTCAGACTTCCAATATGAAACAATTGGTTATTTAAACGGTTATTTTACTCAAAATACTTCTTTATATTACGTAGACATCCGTAACTAAAAATTGACACCGGCACTAAAATAACTTTAAAAATTCATTGCAAATTTATTTTCAGAACTAAAGCTCAGACTTTCAATATGAAACAATTGGTTATTTAAACGGTTATTTTAATCAAAATACATCTGTATATTACGTGGATATCCGTAATTAAAAATTGACACCGGCACTAAAATAACTTTAAAAATTCATTGCAAAATTATTTTCAGAACTAAAGCTCAGACTTTCAATATGAAACAATTGGTTATTTAAACGGTTATTTTACTCAAAATACATCTGTATATTACGTAGATATCCGTAATTAAAAATTGATACTGGTATTAAAATAACTTTAAAAATTAATTGCAAATTTTTTTTAATAAGCCACAAATACAACTGGCAGTAATTAAAACTAAATTTGTCCATTAGTCAGGGAAAGACTTCTTTGATCAACTTTAGTAATAACATTACAGTCTACTCGTACTTTCACTGTAGACAGTTAGGTTTGTATTGTTTGTAGTACAACAAATATGTAAACAATAAATATGTCTGTAATATCGAGCGGAATTAAATTATTTTGAAGATAAATTAATTGTAGATGATCATATTCCGGCATTTTTTTGTGTTACCTGTAAAATACTTTTTAAAATACTTTTTAGATCGATTTATAAACGTGAAATAGGAATGACATTTTACTTTATCCATATTAACTATGAAAGTATTGTTATTACAAATATGAGTTTTAAAAAAAATTGTGATATTAGTAGAAAAGTATTAAAGTAAGTTTGAAAAATGAAGCCAAAATTTAAGATTCTATGAGCAAGTAAAATTATTTGTTGAAAATCTGTAGGGCATATGTCTAATTTATACCAGGCAAGAAATATATTGATTCTTCCACGGAATATATGAATGAAGAGCGCTCATTCAATATGCAGTCAATTATCATGTGTCAAAGTGATGGAATGTTGCAAAATACAATTTTGTGAGAAAAATTGTAACAATATTCGCAAAATGCATTACGGGTAATTTCATTTTATTTGTTAACATAACTTCAACTTTATATAAAATGACACATATACTCCGTGATAGCTTTAATTATTGACGTCTTCTTATTGCCAAGATTGTCGTAAAAATTGACCTAATTTTCATTTAATACTGGATCGGTCATGACATTTTTCGAAGAAAATAGAATCCCAAAGGAAAAAGCGTGTTAATAAGCGGCATTTTCAACCTTATTTTAATTATCGCATTACTACAAAATATTTTTTAAGGTAGGAAAAAGTCGTAATAGACTGAAATATCCACTTATCGATAACATCAATACACTCTGAGGAAAAATAATGTAACTCGTCTTATGCAAGTTTATAAAAGTGCGTGACATATTTTCAAAATTTCCTGTAAAAATATTTAATTTTCGCATTTCATTCCAAAAACGGTCCTCTAAATACGAAGTATAGAAAGTACTTTGAGAAAAAGTTACGAAAAAAAGATATATACACAATTTTCTCCTAGTTGTATTACAAATGTACGAATAATGGCTAATGCTCTCTACCGACTATATCCCCTTAACACTCGACAACCCAACTTATGTAAGTGCGCGTTTCAAGTGTAAAATTTCTTTTGGTTACGAAAAAATGCATTGTCGAGTGTAACTTTCATGTGGTATTTAGCTCATATACTGGTTTTTGGAAATATATATTTATATATATATGTATGTATATATATATATATATATATATATATATATATATATATATATATATGTATAATATATGGTAAATATATATTTTCATATTATATTATATAATAATAACCCTGCAGGAAATCTGTTTTGTAAGTTCTTCAAATGTGTGAAAATATCGTAGTCGCAGAAATACATTGGTCGCAATATTTAATTTAAAATATTGAACTTTTCTAACATTGAAAAAGATCATTATACTCATGTGTCCTGAAATCAGTATAATAATAAGCAACACAAAATATTGCCGTTACCTAATAACATTATGATTTATTGATGTTGTAAATAATTTAAATATGCTGAACATTAAATTTTTATAACACATTTGTTACTGCAAAATAAGCAAGCCAGTAGGCTTGAGAAAGTGAGCTATTATATAATTGTTATAAGTTCTCTTCCGTGGCTAATGGACAGATTTCGCTTTGACAATAGTTCATTTCCTTTGTGTTTTCTCAAAATAATTTTTCGAAATGGATTTTGAACCTTTTAAAATTGACAAAGTCGATTACAACCTAACGACCTTCATAAATATTTAATGACGTTTTAGGAGTGGTACATTCTTGTACCGCCGATTATACTTTATAAAAAATTATTTTATTTATCTCATTTTATTATTAATTTCCTTATGAAAATCATTCTGCAAATATATATTATAAAGAAAAGGTTCATATTTAGTATCATTTAAATTCTAGAAATATAATGTTTATTATATAGCAATTTTTATATAATTTCTTAATCACTTATTGGTTATCACGTTTCAATATCTGAAAATTATAGAAGCAATTTTTTAAAATAATTACAATTTGAATTGCAATATCACATTACCCAATTTGTTTTGTTTTGCTTTGTCAAATACGAAGAACGAAAGCCAGTATATTAAAAGCGAACTATAAAAAAATCAAATATAAAATAACTTCTTAAAAATCAATTCAATGATTGTTGCGTAATACGTATACAATTAAACAAATTCAAAAACACGTAAACAAAAGTTCCAGATACAATGATTTTGTGTTTTATTTCTTTTAAAATATTCGCGTAAATATTTTTACTTAATATCTTCATTGTTTTATAGTCATACATATTATCTCAAATTATTTGTTATATTTATTTAATGAAATTATATTTTTCTCACATGTAAGTTGGGTGTGAATATCTGTATGTAACTATTTTTATTTCTGAAAAATATTTGTTTACTTTATTGCTTTTCAATTTTATAAAGAAAAAAATTCTGAGTAATTTCTAATTAAAAGTTATTTTTAAATATTTATAAATTACTCAGGAATATACCTGTCTGCCTACCCTTTTAGATTTATTATTTTACCATTTTTTAAATTTAATTCTATACTATATTTTGGTAACCTTCCACAATCTCAAATTTTTGTCACGTGTATTATTTTTCACCCATTTTCATACAATTACCAGTGATAATATAATATAAAAACTTAAGTATTTATTGATTTTATTATAATAGTCTTCAATAGACAAACGCAAAAACTTTGCTTATATTCGAAAACTGTTAAGTAATATTGAGCATAAAAAACAAAATAATACCACTAAAATGCTAAGATAGTAAATATCCCACATTTTTTTTAAATCAAACAAACAAAGCTACATGAATCATATATCCATACACATAAACAAATTGGTTTCATCCCTCTTGACGATGTCCAATATATCACCAACAAATGTGTTCGAATTTATGAAAGGTAGCGGCTGAATCAAACACAATTTTGCTAGCGTCACAGACAATTTTTCAGATTTGAATCCGAAAGCGTGGTAGTTTGTTTTACTGTTTCAAACGTTCGTAAGGAAATCGAAGAAATGCACAATTAGACGAAATATGCCACTTAGCTAAAATTATCCTTATATGTGTACTAAAAACTCCACTCAAATTTTTATTCTATTGAATTCCAAATCAGCATTTATTTATCATTTTTTTCAATATTTGTAACCAGTGATTTAGGCAATAAACAAAGCTTCATTTGCTTATTTTATATTTCCGTACTTACAATCCTGTGCACGAGTAAGTTATGAAAGGCAAAATTATAATTTCCGATATCATCAACATTGTTAGAATTTTGTATATTTTCAAAGTCAGTAATTTTAGTCCCTATTAAGTTTTACCACCTGACTTCTGCTGAATATATGGTGATAAAACCTCAACTGCATTCTGATACATCAACTGATATCCTGGATTTATAGGTTTTGAAAAGAATTTATTAATAACATTGGAAATTACTTAGCATATCATTGAATAAAAAGTACTTTGTAAACTAGTTATGGTAAAAAAATTTTAAAAGATTTTCATCGCAATTTTTTTCTATTACTATATTTTCGAAACATTAGTATGTTTTCGAGACATTTTTATTTACGTGTACAAAAGTCATGAGAAATGAAAAAGATAACTTGTAAAAATTGCTCCAAAAACATTTTATATTTTTTCTTTTACACAAATTCAAAGTAAAAGGAATTCAAAATAAATTAGCCATTTTTACCTATAAGCTCAGATAAAAAAATTACTTTTATATTAGTAGAATATTGTGGTTTTCATTTTTCTTGATCTCCTACAAATATAAACTATAGGCTATACACCCAATTAAAAGTTTTAGTGTACTAAACATCCACGTTTAGCTGTCTGCTAAATATTTGAATTTAATTTTGGTATTTGCAAGCATGAATTATTTTCAATGTTATAAAGTTAAAAAAAAGTTGAAATTATTGTCTGACATAGGAAATGTAACATAATACTTACGTAGACTGCCTTGTTGTAGAATAGGTAAGGAAAAAGATTCCCTTGAGTTATACAGTAGGATTATGTTACAGGAATTACAACTTTTTCAGAGGAATACCTTTCATATGCTCTCGAATTTAAGGTTATTAATCTGATCGCTTTATTGCTTCAATTAAAACATAGAGTGTATTAGTAGAGAAGATGTAATAATTTCCTTCTGGTCTATTTGCCCATTCTCTTTAAATAAATATTTTTATTCTTTTAGCGTTCATTTGCTTATTTAACAAATGAAAATTTAATTGGAAACTGAACTGATCTATACAGTTATTTATTTCTTGAAGATAGTAAACTAATCTAAAATGGAGGGACTAACATACATTATTGCTGCTTGTGTTTGCGGTTTTGAATTATGAATGTTAGGTTAGATTCTTTAATAAAGAACCATACGTTTTATTGTATATTAGCCGGTTCCTCTAAACGTAAATAAAATAAATTAAAATTGCTTAAGACCGATTGCTTTAAACTGGAAATACGTAAATAATTTATTTCATACGTTTTCTTCCTACGAAAATGATAATATAGAAGGCCTAAAATTATTAGAAGGACTTTATGGAAAACCAGGATACAGATTTTTCCAAGCTAAAGTTCTTCCCAAAGCCGTTTGGCTCAAAATATATCAAAATATAGCTGAAAATATATCAAATATATTTTCATTTTAAGTCGATTATTATATTATATTTTTAAAAAACGTAGTAAATTACATCATTGTTAATATTTCACTACTTCATAAATGTTAACTAAATAATAAAAATGATATCATTTTCTTGTACAATCTGTAAAAATTATATTCCAAAAATTATTTATCACTATGTGGGACATATAATTTGATTCTTCATAAAAAAAGTGATAAAAACAATTTGAATATTGCATCACATTGACACAATTAAATTCGCTTTTGTCCCAACAAGTTAACTTCCAAAGTAATGAGCAACGTTAAAAACAGCGGCAACGGTATATAATAATGACGATTTATTTTTTCCCTGAACTGATTCTAACTTCACTCGAATTTAAAGATATCTTCATTCTTTACTGACAAAAACAAAATTTTAAACCTGTCATTTGCGGAGACAAAGCGAATCATAATTATATCGTTAATCAAAAGTGAGTTATTGGCGTTGATCAAAAGTGACTGAATTTCTCCCTGACTAACGGTCATTTTTCGTTTTGACGACGACCCGTTTAGTTAGTATTTTCTCAGTTAATTTGGAATAGGCTTCTGAAGTCCCCATTATTGTAAGCGTCAATTTCTATTGAAAATCTACGTGGTATGTTATTGTAAGTAGGTCCATTTTATTAACATAATATACTAATGTTGCTGTTAAAGGGTACACAAAATATTAATTTTTATTTTATTGTTTACCTTCCCATTTAAATATTAACCTTCCCATTTTCTTTTAACTGTCATTTGAACATTTCAAGTTTTACGGTTTATATCATATTTTTTGATGTTATTGTTCGCATAGTTACAAGTTACTCAAACCTTAAATTATTTAAAAAGTATGCTTTATATAGTTGGTTTGTTTTATTGTAAATTTATCGTGTAAACGTTTTAAAAATTTCTAATTTCAACTGACTTTTGGAGCCAGGTATATACATGAAAAGTGTTATCAATTAGAAATGTTTAGCATTTCCGGTAGGCTGTTTATAAAAAATTATATTTAAAAATAACTTACATTTGTTTATAATTTTATACAACATCTATGTTAATATATTACGTGTAATTGTTGGAGACCTAAGAAAAATAATAACTTTGCATTGCAAAATTTGAATATTTTTTTAAATTTTTGACACCTATGGTTAAAAAGTGTTTAATGCAAAACCCTTGTCCAGTGAGGGGTTTAATTGGGTAACCACAACAAAATATATTATGGAATATTTTCCATTCTCTTCTAAAAACCTGACCAACAATAACCCATTTGAAGGATCCGTGAGAAAAAATATGTTTAAAAAAAATAAATTATATAATATTACTCTTTAAATGTATATAGGATTTCCATCAAAATTTCATAATAAGTTTTATCTATTTTGTGGGGAATATTTTCATTAACTTTCACATGAGAATAAATTATTTTTGTTAAATTTTCACGAAATGATAACACAAAACTTAACGTTATTTCCTGATAGATAATTTTGTGGAAAAAGTAATCAGGGGCAATATAAAATATTTTATTATTGCTAAATGAGAACAGAACATATTTTTTATCGAAGAGAAGCTTAAAAAATTAACAAGTTAAATAATTGGTAATTTTTCTTATGATGTGTTATACTTTATTATGAAATACCGGGAATGAGAATGACAGGATGGTTTAAGCGCCATAAGTGGAAGTTAATTTAGTTAATTAGTTCGTTTTCCCTTGTGATCATAACAAATTCTTAATTCTTTTTCAGTTAACCTTTTAATTGTAAATAAGTGAATTAAGTAACAATTAGAGAAAAGACAGTGAGATAATTCATTTACTTTCTTTTATTCCAAGTAATATTAACAATACCGAAAGTTATTATTCGAAATATAAAGTTCCTAATCTAACGTTCTTAAATTATAATAAGTAAAAACAAGTTGACAGGCAAGTAATACAAAAAGAACGACCATTAGCTATTTTCCAAAATTATTACAGAATACGTTTCTATTCGATGATAACTGATGAAAATTACTTTCAAACCTACAGTTCACAGAAACTAAGCGATTGGTAATTATAGTCGCTTATTAAAAGAAGAACTCTTCCGTGACTAATTGACAGATTTCCGCTTTGATTGCTACTCATTTTGTTTGTGTTTCGTTAAAATTATTTTATTGGGCTTTTAAAATTATTTGAATATCCTTGACGATATTGGTACGTTAATAAAAAAAGATGAGGTGTATTTTTAATAAGAAATGCTTTTAATTTGTTTAAATAATAGAGATTAATATTAATAATCGATAAATATTATAATGTATTAATTGTTAATTATATGAAACTTATAACTTATAATTAAAATCAAGACTTTGATATTAACGTAATATCAAAGTCTTGATTTGTATCCCTCAGTAAGCTGTTTGCAAAATTCGTATCTTCAATGATTTGCTTTAGTGAAATAAATTAATCTTCTTCCAAGTACTTTAACATAATTGATAAACTCGCCGAGTAAACGTGTTATCAAGCCTGAGTAGTGATTTTGGTGGAAGTTCATACATAATAATAAAAACTCAAAATAAATTATAGACGTTCAAAATATGAAATTGTAACAAAATTTGTCTAGCGTAATATGAAGTGACATAAAACGAGACGAAATCTGGCAAGGTCTACTTGTTCACATAAATGGTTTAAAAGAAATACTACGGAGTTGTTGTTATGTAGTAATCACTCGACAACGTTAGTACAATGTTTAGGGAACTAAGTAGGTTTTTTCCAAGTCAGATAGGTCTAAAAATGAATATAAAATTGAGAAAAAAATTAATAAGAAGAAGATCATATTTAACGTCCATATCATGAATGCTGTTTCTTGTTAATCAAAAGGGATATTTTCCATTGAAGTTTTACTTTTACGACTGCTCGTTTTGTTTCTATTATTTCAGAATTATTTTAATTTGGGCCCTTACTACTAACTTCGGACGGATATTTATATATTTAACGACAATCTTGAAATCTCAAAAAGAAAAAAATACTTTTTTGCAAAAGAGCATCCAAAATCACTTAATTGGAACATAGGAAATATGCATGCATTATTATATCATGAAACTATTATAAAAATGATGTAATTTAGAGTTACGTACAATCAAATAAATATAACCTTTTTAAGTGCGTTTACAACATTTTAGACATAGTTACTTACACGTAACATTTAAATATTGAAAGGTAGGTATTATTTCTATTAAGTTACTTTCAAATATTAACCTTATTTTCACTATGTAAAAATATTGCCTCAAACGTCTTTCACAGTTTTTAGTATAAAGAAATGGAACTAACCACCGAGTTCTAACTATACCATTTTTAAAAGTAACCTCAGCAGCACTATTTCAATGGTTTTGTTCGATAAAATTACTTCGGGAAGCAATTCCTTTGATTTCTCTTTAACACCTTTTTTGAAGACATTTAATTTAATTGAAACTTATTTGAAAGTGCCCCTGTCTTCAATTAATATCATAACTTTTTCAATTCATTTTTCCTAATATTTTAATTTTTCCATATTATTGTCTTTATGGTTTTGAAACTGTATTTTGATGAATATTGCCGACTAATTTGGATTCAAGCAGGCCTCTAGAATTTATTTTTAAAAAACAGTTAAAATTTTTTTTAAGAAAATTTAAGAAAACATTACCTGAAATTCAAACCTTGCTTGACCCGGCCAGCAGATATATCAGGTACAAAAACATATTTTATTAGTGTCTTATAAGTGGTACTCCTTATTAAAAACCTGTTTTCCTACTTTATAATTTGTATTGGAAAATTTATATTTGGGACTTCTAAATAATCTCTAATTACATCCATTTCATAGCAAGAAGTTTAATCAATATTTTTCTTTAGAATATATTTCTAACACATTTAAAATTTACCGTCTTCATAATTTAGATGATTATATAATTATAATTTCTCACTTGTTAATAAAGAGAAACTATTTTTCTTTCATTATGTTCTCATAATTTCTATTATATTCTTTTTGGATTAACTCTAAATATTTCGTGTTCAAACTTTTTATAATTTTAACCAAAAATTTTGTTTTTAATTCAAAATCTTTGACTTTAATGAGTACTTTAGAATATAATTTGATTTAAGTAAGGAAAAACTGAAATAAATATAATATGTAAACTGCTTCTGATCTCGAATTCAAAGTACGTTCTTTACTATAAGGTAGAGGAAAGCCGAAACGTAAATAAAACAAGAGAGACGTGACTTGATATCTCAAATTTTGCACACCGTTCCCAGATTATTTATTTAATGGACTGAATATTATTTTGTCTGTTTTATACAAGTTGTTTTTGTGTGATTTGTGATAGTGTTCGTCTCGAATACAAAGTATGTTCTTCATGCAAAGTCAAAACGTAAATAATACGCATTGTAACGTAACTTGATGTCTTGAATTTACATCACCACCACCACCATATTCTGATTTTTCGTTTAACAGACTGAACATTATTCTATTTGTTTTATACCAGTTGTTTTTTTTGTGATTGATGATAGTACGGCACTTTATGTTTCGCAACATACATGGAGATTTTTTTTTCAAATCCACACTGACGGTTTTTACGCGTGGTGAGGACAGCCACAAAATATGGAAAACAAGTGGTGTTGCAGATGCTCTCCCGAACTATGGGCGGGCTTTGACACAGTTAGAACGTAAAGAAAAAGTAGACGAACGTAATTCGTCCGCAAGGTAAATAAACAAACGTGATAGTCAATTGAGAGACATTTTGGTATAATTAAAGCAAACTACTTAGTTGGCGTGGTACTTCTATGGAGAGACATCCGGTGGAAAAGTAAAATATATTTCCAAAGATTAATTTGAAACTCTCAGAAAAAAGAGCTACTAGAAAACTAAAGGCTCTCTTCTGTTAAGTATAATAAAGTTACTCGAATTATTATACTGTGCGCTCTCAATATCAATTCATTGAAATCTGACCTTAAGATATATATAAAGGCAAGATGCACTTCGAAGTTTTATTTTGTAATTGACTTAGTAACTATAACTTATTTATCTCGTAAGCTAAGTTACTATTAAACACACTGAAAAACTGAAAAAATCAACTTGCGTAATATTTTTTTTAGACTTCATTACTTTGAACAAAACGATTTTTTAAAATTTATTAATTTATACTTATTACAATTTCGGGATAATATAACAAGGATACTACCCATCCTTATATTTTTGATTTTGACATTTTTGAAGATAGGTGAGGGTGAAGAATGTTCTTGGATTTCGAATTATTTAATCGATGTCCAGTATGATATATATGAGTGAAAAAATCGAGTATTTCATTTGCTCCCAAGAATTTAATTTTTTTTGCGTTAATTATTGGAACGCAGGCGAGTAAAATTTAAATTTTTGATGTTAAATGTTTTCCAGGTTAAACGAAAAAATATGTGTGGGATGCATACAAAATGACATATTTTTACTGTTTTTTTTTATTTGAATTATGTGTCTAAGAAATAACTATTGATACTCGTATAGGAAAATTCGTTTCTGGGATTGTTGTTTATACGTATATATATATATATATATATATATAATCACTTGTAACAATTCAAGATAATGTACTTGAAGTAATTGTTTTGTTTAAAAATATTGAAAAGACTGGGTAAAAATAATTTTCCCGAAAACAAAATTAGTTTCTATTGCATGAAACGATCGAAAATGTTGTTCAATTACTAATGTTGCTTTTTTGTTAAAATTAAATTGATGATAAGTTAATTTAAAAGGAAGTGTCACACACTCACATAAAAATTTATTGTGTTAAATTTTTATGTGAGTGTGTGACACTTTGTGCTATTCTGGGATAAATATTTTTTAACCACATAAACTCTAGGGTTTCGAATTAATATAAACAGGTATTAAATCTTTTAACTTTCAATACATCTTGATATCCGTGTTAATAAAATGTATATTATAGACGGCATTTTACTTTATTGCGGTTAATAATTTTTAGTCTACATATTAGGCAGCTAGTTAAAAATAAAATTTAACATAAGATTGAAATATGCGAATTATGAAAATTAATAACTAAAATTGATTGAAGTTTCCACACTGGTAATATGATATATGTTTTACATTATAATAATAATGTAATTTCATAAATCGACAAAAGATAATAAATATGAAAAAAATTGATGTGAAAAAGCTAAAATTACATAGGACGGTTACGTAGATGAAGTAATCATATTAACTGTTTTGTTTATTAAGCCAAAACAATGAGAACTTAACAGTTGCGAGGGTAGCATTCTTAGATTAATACTATGCCAATTCCTTAGTAGGAGCTTTTGAGTAATTACTTGACTGATACTAGAATAAATCGTGACAGCCGGTGCATATCATTTATCTGATTCTCATTATCGGCACAAAAATCTGCTAATTTTAACATTTAAGAAAATTTTGGTAACCAATTTTTTTCTTATACCTTCGAAATTTAAATATCTTAAAAAGAATTGGAAAGAAAGCATTCGAAGTCTAATGTTGTCATGTAAAAACCATTTCTTGTTTAATTGAACCTTGATCTCACAAATAAATAAGTTGACCTTGATAATATCATAAACTACGGAAGCTTCAATAAATTTGTATCAGCAAACATATATTAAAACTAAACAAACAAAACAGACTAAATTAAATCAATTACTTTGGGTTATGCATAAGGATATATATAATCGTAAAGAATGTGCCCACACCAAGCAATTTTATCTTGAAATTGTGATTTCCATCCCAGTAATTATATAACTCATAATATATAACTAATTTATATATACATATATATATATATATATATATATATATGTATATGTGTATTGGGGTGACTATAAGCGTTTTTTGAAAGTTGTCTAGAAAACATGGGAATCTGGATGACATTAAAACGCTTGCGAGACACTGTCTGTTCCACAAGTACCAATCTGGTCACTGCTGCTGAAGCTATGTGTAACATATGCCAACGCGTAGCACCTGAAGCAATATTTCAAGCTACTGCAAAACTGTTCTGGTGGTTTCCCACAGCGATTATTCCCTGAGTGGTCAACCATGCTCTCTTTGGTCGGTGGAATTGGATAGCAACGACACGCTAGGTAGCAAATGAGCTCGGGTGCTCCCACAGAACTATAGAGAATCAATTACACTACTCGAGCCAAAGCTTCGAACACGGTATGTGGATACTACATGAACTTAGCTCAGACCTCATATAGCTAAATAGATACGTCTTAAAGTTTTGGATTTTGATTGGACATAGATCCCCAAGACCTTGTACCCACTGATCATTGTTTGTTTAGATAGCTCAGCAATAACTTACGTTGAAAAAAAAATACGAGTGTGCTTTAGACCACGCGACTGAAGTAAAACTTCAAATTCACAAAAAAGGACTTTAAAATGAATTTACAATTTTATTCAATTATAATTGAATAAAATTGTAAATTGTATAAATTATTTTATTAAATAATTTATACAATTGTTCAAGAACGAAATGAAATAACAAAACTCGCATATATATATATATATATATATATATATATATATATATATATATATATATATATATAATGCACTGGCTATGTTAGAAAGATTGAAAAAAAAGTGTGCTCGTACCTTTCTGTCTTGTCCCTAGAGTAATATGCGAAACGTAACTCTCTCTCTTTCTGTCTTCACTAACTTATATCTCCCTCTCAACTTCCATTCGCCTCGCCCGATCATACTTTTCGTAACGCTCTCGTCACGCATTCACCAGCTTACTCCCCAAGTCAAGCGTGCGTAAAGAAGTTTTACTTCAAAAATTTCATGATGAAAACCATTTAAGACAGTTCACAGGCCAATATTTTCATTCCGAGCCACCTGAATTTTATACAGATGCTATCTACTCTCGGCCAGTGCGTTGAAGACATAAGGATATTTAGCATTATGTCGACGATTAATTAATTTTAATTTGGAAGTACAATAAAAAATTATAGCATTAATGACCGCTGTTTACCTATTAGCCAGCCTAATATATATGTTTGTCATTTATAAAACAGTATGCATGTATTTCGTTAATATGACGTTTTTTAATATTTCGAACATTGTTACCGGTTCTCCGAAATTTTAAGGAAAAGTTATCCGTAATTTGTTATTACTCTATAATCAGTTTTAATTGTGAAAAGTATTTGTTATATTTTTTTTTGTAAAAAGCAAATACAACGTTTTTAAAAATGGATTGGCTTTAAAGGAAAATTGTACAGTAATTTACTTAGATGTGAAAATATGCACCTAAATAGAAAAGTTTTGAGAATATTATTAAAATCACATTGCGCTTGTATAGTATAAAATCTGTAAAAAATGTTCCAAAATATTTTTTTAAACTTGAAATTGCTCTTTCTTAATTCTTGCAAGAAAACAGTTAAAAATGTTTAACAACATTTATTGCCTCACATGCTCTTTTACTATTTAAAATAGATATCAATTTTGGTATATTTTTCAGGTTACTTTTATTAAGTTATATTTCAGGCTTGTATAAATTATTGAGATATCTAGAAAAAATAGGTGAAAAATCTGGAGATCTGTTTATTATGACCGACTCGCGTTGTCATAATTTTAGTTTTTAGTTTCAGTTTATAGTGTTAGTCTTTTAGTCTAGTGAGGGAGAAAGTCAAATTGATAAAAATTTTAGGACATAAGTTTGTTGTTGTATAAGTTTTAGTTTTTTCTCCAGTCTGTCCGAAAACTACGTACACTCCTTTATTAGAAATACGCTTAAAGCTCCCGAAACTAATACGCTTGGAGACAAGAGATTTATTAATAGAAAATAGGTCATTATTTTTAATAATGTTTGCTTATACCAACGCAATTATTTTTTAAAAATGGCGGGTAGTAAAATCTTACTAAATCCGTAATTTAAAAAAACGCAATTTGTATTAGTATCTCGTAAACGGTGAGGTTTATATTAAACAATAAATCCTTCAAAATGTTTGAAAATTACGTCCAAACACAACTTAATTCGTTTTTGTGTCAATAATATTTCACTCCGCGGCAAATAAAAATCCAATAAAGCATTGAATTTCTATCGTTTGTAACCCTCACGTAACTTGCTATAGAATATAATTTCTCAATAAAACTATTTTGTGTAAGCGTATTTTCCTTTATTACTTCAATGTCAGATAAGCAAATTCGATACAAGGTGTAGATTTTGTTTATATCTGCTTGTAAGTATTACTCGTGAGTGCTAGTAACTACGTAACATTATAAAAAATTCGCGCACTTTCGACTAACGGAAAGCAGAGATCTTTCATCTGATGGATATTCTTCTTCATTTAATGCCAAACTACTGGTCTGCTTTCCAACATTGTTCTACTTCGTAAAATGCACGAAAAATTAATAAATATATTTGGTATCCTAATGTTTAATTTTTTAGTAACGCAAAAAATTTATATATTTCTCGGTCGGGATCCAACGGGAATTTAGTATCTTAAAACCATTGTTATTGATATCTCTTTTATTATAAAATAATGAATTTAACATAAATTAGAGTAATATTTTATAAAAATGTCTCCAAAAATAAATAAACAATATAGTGGTGGTTTATTTTTCTTAAGGGATCGGTATTAAGTGTAATTATACAAGTATCCCTACATTGGTGCCATGTGTTTGATTATCATGATAGAGAGCTTTGAATTAGGTAGCGTCTTGGAAATTCATGAAATCGTAATAATAATTTTAAAGGTTATCACAGGAAATATAAAATATCATTACATTTGTTTCAAGAACTTGGTGTTATAGTCCAACACATCACCGCGTACGGGTGGTAAAATACAGGTTTACTACACATACATTCATTTAAAATACTTGGGCAAGTTTAAAAACTCGGATATTATCAACAGATAATTAAATCATTATATACTTCCTAAGTAATATTAATTTGAGGAAGGCGCAGAAAAAACCTGAGGTCCAATAACTTATGAAATATTGGTTTTCCCTAAAAATTATTTGAACAGGCATAGGAAATTAAATGAATTATAAATATATTAAAAACCCTTTCAGTGCTCCGATTATTGATTATTGAGTTGTTTTTTACATGGTTATAAATTTTTGTGTGTATTTAACACTCTTTAATTTCAAAATTTGGATTAAAAATTGTTTGAAATGAAAGTTATAAGGGACAGAGAGGGGAGTTTTTTTTTGAGCCTTAGGTTTTATGTTATATAACACAATTCGCATATTTCGCTGATGAACAAACTGGGAGGGCTTACAAAATTCCGCAAGTAGATTATTTCGTAATTCATTTTCCAAAAAAATTGTGCTTTTACTCCCAAATATTAATTCAGAACAATGTGCGCAATTATGTGTTTTTATTACAAACCTGGCGCCGAACCTACTAAGAACACTCCAACAAGAAACTTTCGTCGTATTTTTTTATGAATCTACGATATTTAATTTTATCAGGGCGTAGCTCAACATGTGTAAAATAAACTTAGTTTCTGAAAGACAAATTACTTTTCCTTGATAAAATCATCCTTATGAAATAAATTATTGCATTTTTAATGTGATACACACACTTCGTGGCAAAATAACAATGATAATTTAAATTTAGTCCATTTTCACGATAAGTACTAAGAATTAATATCAGTTGATCAAAAGAATATTCAAATACAACAAGAATATTTTCATTAACACCCATCTACAGTGCTTTACTTAATAAGAGATTTTAATGTTGCCTATAAATGCACATACGTATAAAAAGTTCTATAAGAATCGCAGCTTAATACCCACACCCAACCTCTACAGAAAAGGTAACTCATTATTAAATGGATTGAAATAATTGAAATTAAGTAACTTATTTTCCAACACACCTCTCTATTATAATATATATAAAATTCGTACTTGATATTGAATGTATTTGGCGTTAATTTTGTAGAAATTCATTATTCACAATTAAATGAAACTACGTGTTGTAGTATTATTTCTACTTTCTTTAAGTTCTTTGCCACGACCTACGTTTCGTTGTATTACAATTGAGATTGAGCCCACCTGAAGATGTTGTAATACAACAAAACCTAGGTCATGGTGAAGAACTTAAAGAAAGTAGAAACAATACTACATCACGTAGTTTCATTTAATTAGGAAAATTCGTATTGTCAATATGTCAGTAGTATCAAATAGAAACAAAATACATAACCTCTTTTGAACTACTTCAAATAATTCCCGCAAAAATATAAATAGATTAATATGTAATTTAATATATCTGTAAATGTTCTCAAAGTCATGGTTTTGAATTTTCCCGGTCTAATTTTTTCATATATCGAAAAATACATTGCATTCACCTCGGTTCACAAACATCGTTTACCGATTCGTTTAATGTGCCAGAACCGACTAATTTCTGGTATCAGGATACATTTTCTGCAAACACCATAACTTTGCGTGACTTTGATGCTGAAGTCCATGTAATACGTTGAAGTATTGTGATATGTGGCAATTTTATGCATACATATACTACAAAAGTCTGTATTTTAATAATATTGAAATTAAATTACTGAAGAATATACTGATTACTGATGGAATCCCATGAAAAGCAGACTCTTATGCGAACATGTAGCTGCCGATTTCATCACAAATTTTTAGATGGGATAAAAATGACTAAATTTAGGACACTTTAATGGAAAGTTAAATCATACTTTACGACTATATGTACTAATATCAGCTTAAACTTTAACTGCATAACCAGTTAAAGTTTGGTCACTCACTTTACTTGTATCACTCAAAATGATTTACTTTGGTCACTCAAAATGTACGTTAGATTTAAATATGTAATGTTGATTTTAATCAATTCGGTTAAAACCTACTTCATGAAGGTTGACAATTAGTTCCTGCGATTAACATAAAGTGCTGTATGTTGTTTTGGGTAACAGTGCTAATAGTAGGGAAAGCAACTATACAGTTTAGGACTAGACAGTTGAGTTATATACGAAGTTCTTTATATCTGTCCTTATTTCTTAATAGTATGCATTTACAATAAATATCTCGTATGATCATTAACAATTAGATTGTCTTCATGAATTTAAATTTTGCAATTTTTGAAATTTCTGCGATTTTTTGTAGAAATTAAAAAGAGAAATCTTAAACTATCCAAGAAAACAAAACTGTTGTCATCTATTGATGGCTCATATATCAAAATATGCCGATATGCTCTAAAATGCTATTCATATTTGTAAATAGTTTAACGTAAATGCCATATTCTCATAAAAGACTTATTTATATTTAAATGTATAAAGATTTCCTGGTGTGAGTTTTATTCGTACCTACCAAGTGTTTATCATTGCTTATATTAACTTCATAGAGATAATATCAATGATTAAGTATGTATTTTACTTTTCTTAATGAAATCAAAGATGAGTAAAGGTGACTTAAAATAAAATACAGCCGAATTCTCTAAATGTACGTACTATTATAGGAACGAAGATATAGAATATAAATATCTATGTTATAAGTTTGAAATGAATATAAATATATATTATTACATATTTACGATAATACAAGTTCTTATTTTTGAAAATAAGTTTATGAAATATAAGATCACAAATGATTGTGAACAATTAAAATCCTGAAGTAGTAATTTCATTTTCAACTTAGGTAACAGTTATAATATAAACTAGTGATGCTAACTAATTGCTAACTAATATTTTTTTCAGATTAAGGTTTATCGAATTGCAATTAACTATAAAACTACAAGAAATACTATCAAATAATGTTTATTAATTTTGAGTTTTTAATTCACCACTTGCATGAATAGTTAAAATGAAAAGTAAAATCAAGTTACTGTCGATAAATAAATTGTTAATAAATTAGCTTAAAATGAAAAACAAGTTGTGTGGTTTTAGGAAACCACGATGAAAGTGAAACTTTTTTTCAGATTGTAGGCATTTAATTGAGAATTTTTCGAAAGCTACTTGATTTAGGATTTTAAAAGTAATATTAACTTAAGACGTGAAAAAGCAAATGATAATAGTAGACAAGATATATAACTATGAATGTTTATTTTACTCTGCGTACTAAAGTACATAATACATAAATACATAAATAAATACAATGTTCGGTATGATATATATATACATATTAAAATATTAAAAACGTAGATCAATATTTATATAAATCATTGAATTATTTTAAATTTCGATTATTTGATCACTAACTTCATCTTCGCTTTGAGTCTCACAGTTTATAAATGTAAATAATATTTTGTGGTAACTAAAATAAGTATCGGTCTTTTCCTCGTTTATCGGGTTATTTGATTTATTAGCTATATTTGCGTCCATCGCGATCAAGTGACTGTGAACATTTACATGAAAACACAGATCAAATCATACAAATAACACGATGCACTTGCACGAAAATAAGTGAGAATGTAAACGCTGCACAGCTGATGAGAGCCATAGGTACCGCCATATTGGTTTCAGCTGCTCTGCCAAGCGCCTTTCACTTTACCCCCACTCCGCGGCCGACTGTAATGCGACATGCGAAAGGTAAACGAAATATTCTGAGGCGATACAATAAAAGTTTCACTTTAAAAAATAGCAAAAACAATGGTTGAATTTAATCAAGATGTTAATCTTTGCGATTTTTTTCCTTCAATAATATTGCCCGGACAATAAACTAACTTAATCATTTCAAAATTACTCAAATATGCCTAGCGCAGCGAGCTTCATTAAAATATCTAAACTCTGGCGATTCGTAATGCTAAATTAATGGTTCCGATGTCCGAGGCTTTAAAAGGCCTTTGCAAAGTAAAATTGAGGAAACACAAATAAAAGGAACGATTGTCAAAGTGAAATCTGGCTATTAGTCTCGGAGAAGTATTTATTCCTTTTGCTCAACGTTAATAATTATGTTTCCCTTTGTTTCCACAAATGATAAATTTAAGGGGATGTGTTGTTATAAATGTTAGAGTATGCAATATTATTACGAATGGAGAGCAAATGGTTAAGGAAATAGATTTTTAATTAAATCATGTCGCGATGTCCATGCAATGTGTTTGTGTGTGTGAAAATGGTGTCATATGGATGCAGTTCTTTTTTTGAATTTTTCTCCAAATTTGGAATTAGAGCAAGAGTTCTGTTTCAAATTAAAAGAAAAAATATAGAATTTCCTGATGCTATAAATTTTAGACTATATTTTTAAATGAAATGAATGGTATGGTCGTTATCGTGTGTATCTTGGTTAGCCCTATAACCTATTACCATGTGAAGGAGAGTCACTGTCAACGTAAATTCTTTGTAACTTTCTGGGCATTAATGTGACTAATACTCACCTGCAAAGACATCTATTTCCTATATTTCTGCAATCAAGAAGTCGTGCTTTTTGGAATATTTTTAGATGGTATAAAAGCATGGTATAAAAGTTACGGAATGCAAATTTTGAGGTAACGAAGAAAAATATTTTCAACTTAATGGTAAAAATATACTTTTAGCGTACCTTTAAAAACTGCGAGGAAATAAATCTCACCTCTAACGCCTTTTCTTTAAAATTTCCTAATACAAAGCTGAGTTTGTTACATGGATGTCTCATTCATGTATATTTAAAAAAATTTCCCCTCGCACAGCAAAAAAAATATAACTTTTAAACAGAAAACGGACTAGGTAATTTCAATTACAAAAAAAGCCTAAATTAACAATTTCAAAGACAAAAGTGTATGAAAGTAATTTTGGGTCTCCAACATCTCTGATGCCATTTTAATAAGTGGATACGAATCGACTGGTTCATCAATATTTTATACATCGCTGAAAAATATATTTAAAAAATATAAAAATATACAACGAAGAAAATTAAATTTTGGCCGCCTACCATGTCATTTTTGAATTGATATCTATAAATTTTCGGAATATGTATTTTTATTTAAAATTTTACGTAACTAATATAAGAAATAACCTAGAAACATTTATGAAATTAACCCCACGAGCGCGTAAAGTTATTTGAGCACTTTTATATTTGAGCACTTTTACTAACCATATTGAGGCATGCACGCTCCAGGAGTTAAGTTAGTAGTCCGAGTGGAATTAGATATATTTTACTGATATTTTTCTATATATTCTTTAATATTTTTGCCTTTAAATTTGATTTTAGATATTCTCAATCTTTTGTAAGTATTTCCGAATTTTTATCTCAGAAATCTATTTAGAGTAATAATTTTGATTTGATTATTTTACCCGTATTCCACTTCTACGGTCAGATTAATTTCCTTTTATTCCTAAATACACCTCATTTTCATTAAGTATTAAAATATTACCTTTAGTGTTTTATGGTATTACGTAATTAATAAGTTCTTCGCTACTTTTTTTGCCAAATTAAAATTTGCCATCAGAGAAGTGAAAAAGTAATGGAGGTAAAAAAAGTGAAAAATTGTGTCGGTAAGAAAGTAATTTTATGTCACAAAAAACTAATTTTGGTTTTTTAAAAGCTATACATGGTTTTTACTATTAAGTATGGCTAATTGGAGAGTTATATATAACATAAACACAAGACAATACGGTGATCGCGTTCATAGCACAAAACAAGTCTGAGAATAAGTGGGAACAAGAGGGATTAGTCAACGAAGTAAATAAATACAATATAAAGTTTTAAAAACCGTAAAATAAAGAGCCATGTACTCAACCTAGAATCCAGTCTTATATCATTGTGAATATACTTATATTACATACTGGTTGCATTAGCAGGTAAAATTATAATACCTTTGTATGTATTAGGATTATGATAGAATTTTAACAAACTTCGAAGTCTCTGCCCGGATTAAACCTAACACGTTGTTTATTCCAATAATTGGAGATACTACATTTCCATTTAAAACTTAAGGTTTCTAATGCAAGCAGAGCGTATTACTGAAATGTTTTTTTTTAATTGTGCCTCTGAACTTTTTATTTAATTAAAAATTGATTTCTCCCAGATAGAGAGGGACCTCCAAAAATGTTGTTAAGGTATGTTGACATTAACACTAAGTTAAAATATATTTTTTGATAATGTTATTTTATAGGATGTAAAGTAACATCTTAAGAGGAATTAATATTCTTTTTTTTACAAGGAAGTTCGTTACTAACATACATCATTAACACTTATAGATAAATTTTATTATACGCATGTACACAGTCATGTTGGAAATAATGCATTTCTTGACCCTACGAATGTTCGTCATGTATATTAAATTTGAAATATAGAGGAATAAAACAAGAAAATTTAAAATTAAGTAAATTAAAAACCATAATTAAACAAGATCTTGATTTAACTTGGAGACACTAATTACTGTTGTTTAATCTAAAAATGCATAAGCATGGTATAAAAATTAGCTTTCGTTAAATTATTCTGCAATGTTAAGTAACTTCATTGAGATTGGAAATATACGAATTGGAGTTTTTAAAGTTATCCATAAATTACCAAAGTGCAGTTTTAAATGGCGAGATGAGATGGAGACTGCATATATTCTAATTTTGTGATTCCCAATCATAATAACGATACTCTTTACTATACATAACGTTTTGAAAATTACAAATCAGCATAAATTTGTATAAGTAATTGTAAATTTGTTATTATTTCATAAAACGTTATTTACCTTTTAATCAAATTCAAATTACAATTTTAGAAAATACTGTAACAGTAACAAAACTAATTTAAAAAATATGTTATAAAACAAGTCAGTTCGAAACATCAGACACGTGAACAAAATTGCATAACTTGTTGACTCGTAGTCATTACGTAGGAATTCTTATTTAAACGTGTGTTTAGATACATGCAGGTGTTTTTGAACTCTCACTGATCGCGTCTTACACAAAAACTGGATCCAACATGAAAGTAGTGAACGCTTCCGGCTACCGGAAATCCGTCCATTCTGGCACATTTTTTCAACCGGAAAGCAACACTCTACTGTAATTTTCATCGTTTCCTTTGTCAAGTTGCGGAGCAATATTTTAAACTGTCGCTTTGAAAGTGCAATACGTTTTTCAGCACCACTGAAAAAATTAAATACTCGAAATATGTAGTAATATTACATTGATTAAAGTTTATAAGCCAAATTTATTGGAAGCCAGTATTAGTGTCAAATTTGGACACACTAGTAACAAATTTTAAAAAAATTTATATTTTATGATTCCATACTTTATAATATATTAGCTACAATTTATTTATTATCATTTCAAAGCAGACTTTAAGGGAAATTTTTGTATCTATAAATTCATAGGCAGTCAGGGAGGAAAAGCGGTATCAATACCGATTTCCTTTGTGCACATCGGGTAAACACAGTGTCCTTGAAAACATTTGTGTGGGGTACTGTCACTCGCAGTCTAGTCTCATTACAAGGTTTAGGCGGGGTAAGATTGCGTAATATTATTGAAGGAAATCAAACTTTAATGAGGAGTTTGTAAGCAGGAAGATTAGGTGAGTTGGAGCCATTAAGGAACTCTACTGGTTAGTGAATAGCTTCATCTCTTGGCAACATTAAATTCACCGACCTATACTCCATTTGTGACCATTTAAATAAATTTGGAAAATTGTCATTAAAGACGGCGTCACTTTTGTTTTTGGGAGTTAGTATAGTACGTTGGCACAGTTCGTCCTTAAACTACATCTACCTTTCCAAAATATTAGATATTTTCTATTAGGATACGGTTTTGACAGTAGTGACAACTGTATTTGACTTAATATACTCTAATATTTTGAATACATAACACAGGATGATTTTCTTTCTACATTTTGAGAAACAACTCAGGAAACTCTTCAGTAAAAATGTCGGCTTTTAAATGGACCTTTTATTTTTCTTTTAAAATGTGACCATCTTAACCTTAAGATCACCCGCTCGAGTTAGTACAATAGACCTAGCCTGTTAGAAGTTCCCAGCCAACACAGTTACTCCCCTAATCACTTCATCATTAGCTTTGATGTTTTCGAGTATTGCTCTTGGTACTTATGTTCATATTATTCTTATTTCTTACAATAAGTTTATGCTTCCAAAGAACTTGAGCCTTGTAGCATTATGTAGAAATATTGCATAGGGGGAAGTTAAAAAGCAACGTGAGATATTTTACCACTTTAAATATTGTAGCAGCAGTACCATATGCCGTGAGCGCTAATAAAATGCCTTAATTACTTCTCACTTTAGCCAGAAATATGTTTATTAAGAAAGGTTTATTAAAACCCAGAAAAAATGACGAAACAGAGTCAAACTCAATGCTATTTCAGACCTCATTATAAGCAGGGAGCTTTTAATATATTAGAGACAGTAGTTTATTGGCGCCATTTGTATCAAAGATATTGTGTCATAGTCCATTTTTTTCAGATTATCTACATTCTGCAAAACTTGTCCACGCCATTGTGGTAAGGGTAATCCAAAATTTCGTTCTAAATCTGTATCAGATGGTTATTGTGTAAATTATCCATTAATTGTTTTGCATTGTTTTATAAAATGTTCTCCATTGCAACATGCTGTCCTCTATAAATTGTTGACGTAAACGTTGATAGAATACTTACACTAAGAGATACACATACCCCTAAGAACCTCATTCAGTAGCAAACAAAGATGATAGCGATCAGTATTGTTTGGGTGGTAGTTGTGGGTCATACAAAAAGCGTGTGCACCCTATACTCCTAACCAACAATTTAAGTCCAGTCACCATTTTCTTCATGTTACCTTTTTATAACCCCACACAACTGTGAAGGAATTTTAGTACCCAACGCGGATTTTGCAAAATTGTCAGTTTTAAATAATACAAAAGACGAGAAATGTTGTTTCAGATGGGTTCTCGATGGTTTCAGTCATGTTTTTGGATTTAATCACGCTAATTATTTTTGCTGTGAACAGAGCAATGGGTAACTGTAAGGTATCTTCCGTGAATAGGACGCTTTCGTACAATTTTTTTTCATTTTTCTCATGGCAAATTACAGCAAGTATGTTATAATCCTTGTGCCGTGTGTATTAAATACACACCTAGAATACATTAGTACAAAATGGCTAGCGTGATGCATTTTGGTGGACCATTTCTACATGGTTATTTAAAAATGCTTTTTCAGTTCATAATGAAGTTTTAAAATTTTGCTTTCGTATCAGGCCTTCCGTAATCCGTGATTAAAACGATAAATAATAAATTCCCTATATAGCATTTTTCAATTAAGTCTAAATGGTTGTATGGTACTTGGATTTAGATTATTTAATTGAACCATAAATTATATTGATATAAAAAAAATTAAAAGTCTATTTTTTCATTCATATATTGAATGCAATGCTTAATTATCCCCAGATTATATTCGAAATCGTCTTAGATACAGGTTTTTATCTTGACTTATGATTTTTATTCCATCAATTTATAATAACCATAAAACCATATTTTTATTTACTTACATATTGGTCTTTAATGTACAAACATAAAGTGGTTAATTATTGTTACAGAAGCAATCTATTTTAGTTCACCAAAATACTAAGTAAAAATATATAGTATATGTAGTGGAAGATTGCAATCAATTATAAAAATATTGCAAAAAAGAACAAAACGAAAGAAATAATGGCAAGCCGAAGTAAATAATAACGGATAACAAGGAAAATTTGTTTAATATTTATTTAGAGCTCAGAATGGCAGTTTAAATGTAAATTTGCAAAACAAATAAAAGGAAGACATTTCCCAATTTGCTAGAATCGTAATGGTTTGTGATTTTTCATTCAAAATTCCGTTTTGAAAAAGAAACAATCGCATGAAATTTATTACGATTTATTATAAAACGTAGATTCTGTTCTCTAACAGGATCAATTTATTAATTTTTAATTCATAGAAATTTGCATGTTGAATTGAATAACAGGTCAAACTTTGTTTTGCGTTGGGATTTATTCATAATGTTTGTGTACTAGTGTTATGTAAGTGTACCTATATTATATAGTGTGTACCTATATTACATAATGTTCTCATATTTGTAACAATTTTTTTTTAAGAATACAATTATTAGGAACTTATTACATTTTGTTACAAAAAATAGATTCTGTTCCTTAAGGTTTTAACTTTATACAAAACTGGATTATTGTAAAAATTGCGTAAAAAATATGAGTATGAATATTAAGCATTTCGTAAATCCATAGACGATTATATTAACGAATTTTTTAACTAATATCAGTTGGAGTATAATAACTTTTGTTCTTTCGAGAAGAGGAATAGAGAATTTTAACAGTGACTCGAGATATACAAGTGATATTATTTATTGCGTCATTTCGTAGATGCGATTTTAGTTGTACATCCTTATTTTCGAATCACGATTCATTTGAAAACTCGATGTTGCTTTCGTCATATCTTTTTTTCCGAGTTCTTACCTTCATTTCGTCAACAGTAATACTTATTATGAGAGGTTGAGGTGTACATATACAATTTTCTGCTCATCATCTTACAAGCTTTTAAGAAAACTTCTAAATCATCATGAATTCCATCAAACTGTACATAAATACCGTATGGCCGTTTTCAATTTTATAACTTGGTGGGTTAAATAATAAGTACAAAATTAAATTTTTAAGTGCTTACGTAATTATTGTGCCTTTATATATTATGTTTTTTACATGAATGGTATAAAAATGTAAAGTAACAAGTATAATTTTTGAAACCCTGAGTATTATCCTATTTGATTTAACAGAAATGTAATGCCGGTTTAAGTTACTCCTCTAATAAAAAATAATATAAGGGTATTATTCGGAACTAAATCTTGATTCTCTATTCAACATATAGGGGTGTTCCCTCTAACACAACATACAGGGATGTTAGAGGGAATAAATCAGTTAAGTATAAATATAACTCGCACTACGGGTATTTCAAATGTATTTAATGAGTTCCAAAATTAGTTGAAACCTGTTCTACCCTTATTTAATTTGAGGTGACTTTAAATCAGCTTATAATTCCGAGAATTACTTGTATATTATATTCAATTTCCTTGCATCACTTTTTGTGTTTGCTGCTTTCTTTATGTTCGTATCGCTAATTTATACTCAAAATAATATTTGATTTTTCTGTCAAATTATTAAAACTATTTCTTTATTAAAATGGCCCAGAGGCGACAGTTAGGCATCGACAAGAAGGTAAAAGTTATCGCTAAGTACGATTAAAAGAAAAAAAATAGTGCCGTTTTAAATAGCCACTTTAAATATCAATTGTTAATTTAAATCGTTGTCAATAGGGATGATAATTTTAAATTAAAGGATATAAAATTATACTTGAAGGTAAAATGGAGTCACGTTTGACCAAAAAACCTCAAGCCCAAGCTGCTGTATTGACTGACGATAGATAAATGGCACGTAAGTGCAAAATATTGAAACGGGAAACCCAGTGAATTTTAGTTTCACAAATTGACATAAAGAGGGGACTCTACGAAGCAAATTCAAAGGACCGTAATGCAAGAAATTATCTCTGCTGGGAGCAGTGTATTAAAAGTACCTAGATTTTGCTGTGACATATGAGCACAAGTGGATGGATTTCTGAGAAAGATTAATTTTTAGCGATTAATGTTGATTCAATCCCATTGAGAATTTATGGAAAGAATTGTATTACAAGATTCTAATGTCAACAAAATATAATCAAGTATTGTTCCGAGATAACATTTTCAAAACATGGTAAGCATTTTCCTTGGATGCATTAAAAAATCTGGGTGAATCTTTTTTTCTGCACAATTAGGCGGGGCCACTGTCTTCTAATTGATTTTTTCGGATGAACAATTTTATGGATCATTTTAATATTTTAACATAGTACATCAAATGTATAAGATTAAAAAATTTATGCGTAAAATTACCCAACCCGTAATTTAAAAAAAATTATGTCTTAAGTAGTAATATTATTTCAATTCTTTGTCAATTCCTCATACAAAAAAATTTCAAAATCTCTAATTTCATCTAACTTTTGAAGCCAAATAATAACATATATAAATATTTCGCAATTGAAATCCTTTAGTATTTCTAATAAGCTATTCATAAAATTTTATATTTAAAATTAATATAAATTTTTCAAAAATTGTATAAAATATCTGTATAAATATAGTATCTATGATTTTTAAAGGCGTAAAAAAATTAATTGATTGTTCCTCTCTAATTCTTATTTGATCATAATAATTTTGTATCTAAAAATAATTATTTCATTATAGTAAATTTATAACCTCTAAAGGTATATCTAAACGTTTTAACAATCGTTCATCTTATTTGCATATTCTTAACTCTAAAGCGAAACGAGCTTTCACATCTAATGCATAGGATCCAGTACGCCGAAGTGAAGACGATTCGACAAAATTAGCTTTGTTTTTGTGTATTGTATAATATACAATTTTAATATTGTTAATAAAAAAGGTTTAGAAAAATAGTATTAAAATGTATATTTTTGCCGTTTAAGATTTATATCTCCATCTGATATCGACAGTTGTAAGACGAGGAGTAAAATTTCGATCCAAAACACTTTTAAAACAATAGGAAAAGAAAAGAGCAGTAATCAAAGCGAGAATACGTCCATTAGTCACGGGAAAGTGATCCTTTTGATTAATAACCGTAATTACGGGACGCTTCGCCTTAGTGGACGACAAATTTAAAAGTCTGTGGCGTTTGTCGGTTCAAAACGGAGAAGTTTCTTGTTTTAATTTTTTAACAAGTAATTTATCGTTCTTTGTTTCGTGAAATTTCAAAAATAATTTATTTATTAAAATAAGTAAGCATGATATTGAATACCCAATATTATTTTTAATTTCAAATTTGCTTTTACATCATAGAAAAAAATGTGTACCGACTTCCAACTATTTATGTTTTTTTTTAATTAGCTAAATATCACCTAATTAAGATTACTGTCTCACTGAAACAATTTTAACCGAAATCGTAAACTACGTAATCAAAGTAGTAACTGAGTTAAATTTTCGATTTTCATTTCGTTTATATAGTAAATCTTATATAAACTAATTCAGAATGTGTTTCGTTTTTGAAATAGATGTTTTTCTCGTCGGCATATTTATATGCAACATATTTATCATGCAAATATGAATCAAATATTTCCTTCAGGAAATAATTTCTCAATGAGTTTTGATATTAGTATTTTTTATGTTAAGTGTATATATATATATATATATATATATATATATATATATATATAGAGATAGAGAGAGAGAGAGAGAGAGTTCCGATAATCAATATTTCCTTCAGGAAATAATTTCTCAATGAGTTTTGATATTAGTATTTTTATGTTAAGTGTATATATATATATATATATATATATATATATATATATATAGAGAGAGAGATTTTGATTTTATTTATACTTTGCAAAACCTATAGGATACTAAAGTGCGTCACAAGATTGAAATTTTATGAATTTCTGTAATAATGTTTCCAGTGTAGTAATTGCAAATATTATAGGGCCTTTTGTGTTTAGCCTGCCAGGGCTGACGCAATCCAGACTTTAAACATAAGTGACTTGGTTTCAGGCACCGGATTTTTACACAAAGAATATTGAAAACTGGAAATATTTTGAAAATAAATATATTTACTATTGAAAATGGAAACTTTAAATATATTCACATTCAAATCAAGGTGAATTACTTGTAATTACTTTGGTAATGATAATCATATTTTTAGATACCCATTTATGACATTCAAAACATAGGGATTGATATTAAAACTGATTTATTTATTTCAAAAACTTACTTTATTAATACAGTTTCGTGTTCAAATCTATGATTCAGAAGAAAAATCAAAAGAAGCTTTCTCTGGAGTACATATTTCTTATAGGATCGACGCATTTCTTGGTGAATTAACTACTACGTTTTCATGTCAATTTAGGGAGCAATCTTCTTAATAATGAAGAGTCCTGCTTATGTCTAGTAGAGCTTGTATGACCTAGTAACTAGGTTTGTTTAATCCACATTCCTACGAATCGACGACACTTAATTATAGTTGTTTGTAGGAAGTTAATAAATGGAAAGTTTTGTTTCAAATAGGAAAATATTTTAACACATTATTTTTTCCTTACCAAATAACTGACTGGTTTTTAATGAGTTAAACATTACTCCTAATTCTTAATCTGTAACATCTTTGCTATTATATAAAATTATCGTTAACGATAGCTTTTGCAAGAAAATATGTTTGTCGTAGATTTACGCGCAACTATTCTAAAAATAGTTGCGTGTAAATCTATTCACATTTAAATGAAACTACGTGATGTAGTATTATTTCTACTTTCTTTAAGTTCTTTGCTATGACCTAGGTTTCGTTATATTAAAACATCTTCAGGTGGGCTGTTAGCAGAGATCTTTGCTAACAACCTACCTGAAGATGTTGTAAACAACGAAATATAGGTTGTGGTAAAGAACTTAAAGAAAGTAGAAATAATAGTAAATCACGTAATTTCATTTAATTGTGAATAATAAATTTCTACGAAATTAACCCCCAATGTATTCAATACGTAAATCTATTGTTGAAAGAAAGACCAAACATTTCGTTTAAAAAGAATCATATCCTATTAAATTTAGTAAACCTTTATGAAAAGTACTAAGCTACCAACCTGATCGATATAAAAATATTTAAATTTAAACTGTTTTAAAAATACCCTAGTCTATAACGCCCACCTGAAAAGCACTATTTAATGACTCCTTTACATACATAAGTATATAAAAATATATTTTAGGATCATAACTTTACGTCAACATGAAACGTTTACCGTTTTATATTAACTTAAATAATTTAAATTAAGTAATTACCTCTGTAACAGACATTTATAATATATTATCGGTGGAGTTCGTGTACCGTCTTTATGTTAATAGCAATAACTACTTTAAAACCCTACTTTTAAAATTCTGAAATTGAATTTTCAGAGACTAAATCCTTCATACATTGAAAAATACATTCCACTCGGTTCGATCCAACCGTGATGCATCATTCAGCAACTGGATACCGGACTTGGTGGAAATTGAATTCAAGTCTCGTTTCCTGACTTGTCAAAAATGTCAGAAACGACTAACTTTCGGTAGCTGAAAACATTTCCTCCTGGTACGCTGAACTTTGTAAGAGCTTATTGTTGCGGTTTACGTACTTATATATTCGTTTTCAATTTGTTGTCGTATCGTGCAGTGATTTTAAATTGTGTGTTTTATTGTGGAGTGTTGTTGTACATATATTCAATTATTTTTGTTAATATAAAATCGATCAATTATAATCAAATATGTCAAATATAAATCTAGATGAGACAAATATGGTTGCACGAAATAATATCTGTCAACAAAAAATATAACAAAATTGTTAGAAGTACGAGTAAACTAACAAGTAGCTCAGATACCATCAAAATTTTTTGAAGTGTGATTAAATAAAATTTTGAAGTTTGAAGTATGAGCAATATATTGGATGTAACAAAACTATCTCAACCAATACCACAAAACTTATACTTAAAAGCTTTTGCTTAACTTATACTTAAAGCTTTTTGCTTAAAAGCGGATCTTTAAAACTTAGTTAACAAATAATAACGTGACTTTTCACTTCTTTATACACTAATAACCAGATTACCATTTTCCTAATCAATACATAGCCTAAAGCCCCCGCCGCATCTGATTTCTTTTTGTTTGCGCTCAGAAACTGGTAGACGTATTTTATTTCGGTTTTCGCCGATAATTTCGAATAAAGATTGAAGTACATTATTATGATGTAATTGTACTAGCAAATAATCTAATTTCCACGGTTTTCCTCATGAAAGTTGCAAAAACATTCCCTCCTCGATGGGTTTTCTCGGCATGCGCCCGGAAAAAAGTAAAAATTACTTATGTAATATCATATATCTACAATAATCCTATAAACATTTTGTAATAACACATATTTACATTTCACCTATAGGTAATATTCTAGTATAAACAAATTTACGGTTTATCAAAACATTAAAAATCGTTAACTTTCAAGGTATATTTGAGCCATTGAGCATGAATATTTATTATTTCAAATATATGTGTCACTTTCAGTATCTAAATGAGACAAATATAGTTGTTTTCATACCAATTAATTTCATACAGTATTTCAGATGTTGTAATGTTTTTAATTACGTACAGAAAAAATACCTACCACCAAACAATAAAACAAGGCCCCTCGTTGGCTCTGTCCATGTACCTTTGCAAGAGCTCACTGTTTATTGAAGGATTTTTGCTACGGTTTTAACTACTGGATTTACAAGTAATTCACCTTCATTGGGAAAGAGATTTTATTTTTTAGGATTAAAATATAAAAATAAATTTATTTTGTAAATACTTAAATGCGAAAACGTTTGCGCAGTAGTTCAGTTTATTCAAAGTACATTTACTCGATAAATCAATATCTAAATAGCATATTAACATTTCCATCAAAATTTCTTCTAAATTTTATCTAAGGAAATATTTTACCCTGGATATATTAAATTATTACATATCGAGGAAACCATTTATGATCAACCGACTGATGGAGACAATTTGAACATTGAGGAAGGAAAAACGTAACTTGTCTGAAGGAATGCGGACATAGTTGAAAATCGACAGGCACGAGGCAGTAAACCTGTCGATCTCTAGAGACTAAAGAAAAAAAGAAACAGCTATTGCTGTTGGAATCGATAAATAATATGATGGAGTATTAATTTTGATGGAATTTATTATATAATTAATTATATTTCATTTTTCCACATAAATTTTTCACAGCTATTTACATACCTCGAAAATTGTTTGTCATTTCAATGCCATCTAATTGTACTTTAATGTTGAAATACGAAATTTACTTTTCTACCATTACGTTACCTTCAATCTGTACTTAATTCAATATAAGCAACGATGTCACGTTATTGGGGATTTTCCTGTGTAAAGCTATATTTTGCGATAAACAATTGAAAAAAATTAGAATGTAACATTATTTAACTTAAAATGTATACTGCAAAATTATTTTTTCGAAGATAATTGCTTTATTAGTTAAGCTGTTTTTATCATAATAAATATGAAAAAAATTAAAAAATGATTTATTTTATCTTAAGAATTTTAGGGTCATTTAAATAAATAATTAAAGGGAATGCTTATAAATTCCCCATATTATCTGAACTATCTACACATTTATCGGGGTTTGGGATATATACGTCTAGCACGTAATATTAGGATCCCTTAAAAAATTTTTACTGCGATAGCATTTAAATAGGTTTGAAAAGGGAATAAACCGAGGATATATTCTACTTCCAATCTTCTTCCATTTCTACCTTGAATATATGTTAAAAAAATACTAGAATATCGGAAAGGCGAGATCTTAGTCTGCGCAAATCGCATATCTAACCTTTTTTGTTTATAATTAGTTTTGTAATTAGCAAATACCTGGAGAGAAAAAATATTCGGCGAATGATGAAAATTAATATAATACAAATTTAGACATACTTCATATTTTTCTGTGATTCTGAGCTCTGAACTCTAAAAGTCTTAGATAAAAAACGCATTGATGCCTTCAACATGAAGTGCTAGAAATGTAAATAGTTGGGGTTTTATAATGCTCCACAGACCAACGAGTCTATTATAATAAAGAATATGGACAACCCAGAGTGATGCCTCTTGCTAGGAATAGTGAAGAGGACAAAGTGTTGTGATTGAAGGATAGCTCATTTGGCTAACCAGATCATAAGCACTCTACAAATTACCATCCACGAGACCGTGCGACTAGTACAAAATCGCAGGAAATTGTGTCAATTTACACGGAGAAGTTATCTACCATTAGGGATCACGATCGTCAGTAATGGAGGAGTGATTAATTAAGGAAGACAATTTCTAGCTTTTTCCCGATATATATATATATATATATATATATATATATATATATATATATATATATATAGATCGCAACATAATAAAAATGGGCGGAAACGCAGTGTTCTTGATTTAAAGCTCATGCTTTCCTTAACACCTGCACCATTCTATTTGACTCGCTACACTTTCCTTCATAAGCATTGGTCCGCAATCGCACAGTGAGCATGGTATAAAATGAAGTTAAACATCGTTTTCTAAATTGTCAAATTTGTCAAAACGTGCTGACTTCCGGTAAGCGAGAGCACTTCCTGTGTTTGTATGACCTGTTTCACACAATTGCCGTAACTTGGACATCGGGTTTATTCAGTATTACTTATTATATCATAGCATCATGATGTTTCTACCGACATTATGTATGTAGACCATTTACTGGAAAAAATTGTCAATGTAATCAGCACAAACTGGCCGACTCGTGAAATTATTAATTGGATGCCATTTTATGGCAAATTTTATAAGTGACTGAATTCTGAATAATATAGCGTTAAGATATCTAAAATAACTATGGAAATTTGGTTACACGCCAAAATATGGACCAAAGAGAACTATTATACTTTCTTAAACCTTTTGATGCGTATTTTACGGAGTTGTAATTTTAAATAAATATTATAAAATCCGATAGTCGATAGAATGAAGTCAAATCCACAGTGAGTACAAAGGCGATGTGAAGACACTAGAGAAAGGCGGACATGATTTTTTACTGATGCCTTTACAAGTCTGGGCAAATAATGATAACGAGTGTTTGATTATTTCTATGATCACTTTTAATAGCAAAGCAAATGAAAAATGCAAATTATAATACCACAGATTATTCTAATTTGTATGCATTTGAATTTTATAGTGTCGAAAACGTTGCCTTAGCCACATGGTTTGACTTTTATTATTAGGTTGATAATATATACTTGCCTACAATATAACTAAATATTTACTCAAAGCATTCAAAAGGAAATTTAATTTTTACGGGGTTAATGAAAGTATTCTTAAAACTTAGGTTAGGTTAAGTTCGCTGTACCTGGCACAGCTATTCTCATGCTCTCATGCTAGAGTTGAAAATTTATTTCACGCTTTGAAGTCGACAAGTCCAGGTTGACTTTTACATTAAATAAATCTCTACCAAATTACTGAAACAAAGAATCGAAGTCACGTATAAAAATGTCATATTGGTGGACTGGGTTTCTTTGCGTATCAAACGCTACTGATTTTTCACCATGCGACAAACAAATATAAATGTTTATTTATGTCTTGTCAGATCTTATTTATGTTATAATATTTGTGTTTCGTTAAAAAAATATAATCGTGTCGGAACCAACGACTTTAACTTATATAATGTTTAGTATTCGGTGGAAAATATATGGAATGCTTCACGTCATGGTAACTTTGTTCAGCACTATGGAGTCATGAACTGAAATGAAATGTGGGGTGAAATATATTATTTTAAAAAGGGAGTTATAATTTTTGAATTTATTGCAAGTTATATATTCATAAAATATTCGTTCTAGAGTTAGTAAATTTTTCCCGACTATTGTAAGATGCGTTCTTTTTTTTATTAGTTATCTTCGTTCTATCAGAACAGAATGCTCAATTATGCGAACATTTATAACATTTACTGTTTTGTATATGGGCTCTAATCTAAACTTCTTTTTTTGCTCAAATTGACTTATAGTATATACTTATAGTAGGCGCATCATTCAAAATATTGAATTACTTAATAACCTAAGTGGCAATTTATAGCTAGGGACATACATTATCATCGAATTCAAGGTTGGTGGAGTAAAGGCAAGGTTAGATTAAAAATCAGAAAGAAATACACTTTTAGAAATATTGCACAAAATTGCATAGAATAATTATCCAATCTATTTTCTCTTTGAGAAGGTTAGTGTAATTCTAATTTGTCAATGAGTATAATAATTGAGTGTAAAAGCGATGGACGCTTTTTCTTGAAATCGTACTGAAATGTTAAACATTTTTATTCACGTTGTATTAATTTGAGAAACAAAATCATTTATTTTTAAGAAAAAGCGCCCTTCGATTTCACACTCAAATATTATACTCAATAATAAATATGGTTTAAACTACAATCCTTACATTGTACGCAGAGAAAACAGGTTCAATAATTATTTTTGCTTTTTAGGGCAGTATTTCTAAAATAATGTTCCTTTTTAGTTAAAATATATATTTATATATATATGTATATATATGTATATAAACATATAAATATATATATATATATATATATATATATATATATATATATATATATATACATATATACATATATATATTGTGGACTTATATTTCCCTAGGTATTCGTGGGAACAACATGGAAAGCATTTTAAAACAAAAAAAAACAAACAAGGAGAACAGTGGTACTACAATACCGCAAACGACCGAAACTGAACTCAAGAGGGCATTACAGAGCCATGAACGGCTGATCAACTCTCTAGCGGACTTCATAAAAGGGAAAACGAATGTCCACGGAGAAATCAGAAAGATAACAGCGTCACTGAATAGCTCATTTAAGACTCTGACGCTTACGATTGAAAAGAGTAGTCCAGAGGTCCGAAATCCAACTACCTCAGTTGCAAAGACGCAGACTACTCCAATGTCACAAAAAACATATTTAAAGCAGAGGGTGAAAGACTTCGAAACACAGGATGTGACGGAAGTGACAACACCAAAACCGCGCGAGACCAACCTCCAACCATCGGTCACGGATAGTGAAATAAAGACCACATTACAGGAGTCGGAATGGAAAACCGTGAAAAAGAAAAAGCTAAGCAAACATATAGCCAGAATTAGACCTAATGCAGTGCTTATTCGACCAAAGGAGAAAGAGAACTACGCTGACATATTAAAGCGTGTTAAACAAGATGCAGCAACAAAAAATGTCGGACAGTATGTGGACAAAATACGCAGAACTACTGCTGGAGACATGCTACTTATCCTCACTGAGAACAACAATGATAAAGCAGGTGAAATAAAGGAAACCATAGCAGGCATACTTGGAAGCGATGCTCAAGTTGTGAGTAAAGTACCCGGGGTAACTATCGAAATTAAAGACCTAGATGAAACAACCACAAAACAAGATGTCTTAGATGCACTGGTAAAGGCTATCAACGAGGATGGTAGTATTACGCTAGACGCTATTAAATCGCTACGACAATCATATGGTGGAACACAGACTGCTAATGTTAAAATAGACACAAATACTGCGACAAAAATAATAGGTGACCGTGCCAAAATTAAGATAGGCTGGGTAAATTGTAGAGTGAGAAGAGTGGAAAACCCCACAAAATGCTACAAATGCTGGCGGTACGGACATTTATCAGCTAAATGCATGAGCATAATTGACCGAACACAACTGTGCGTGAAATGTGGTGGCAAAGGACATAAAATCGCAGCCTGCACGAATGACGCTACATGTGTGCTCTGCACTGAGGACGGTCATAAAGATAGCGCCCACATCGCCGGTTGTGGGAAATGCCCTGTCCTCCGAGCAGCATCCCAGATGGTCCGTAAGAAACCATGATGGTGAAGATTCTCCAAATCAATTTAAATCACTGCGAAGCCGCACAGGACCTGCTTACCCAGACGGCACGAGAACTCCTATTAGACCTGGTTTTAATCTCGGAACCATATAAGCCAATTAAAAATCAAACATGGGTTACTGACACAAGTACCAAGGCTGCGATATGGGCCTGCAACCTGCAGCATTACCAGGAAGTAGATACATATAATGGATTTGTACGAGTTAAGCTAGAAAATATCCACTTTTATAGCTGCTATGCACCACCTAGCCTTACGCTTGAGGAGTATACTAGTTTTCTTGAAACTCTCGCTGAGGACGTCAAAAAACACTTTCCTGTTGCTATAGCAGGAGATTTCAACGCATGGGCAACGGACTGGGGTAGCAAACTGACAAATGCCAGAGGTTTAGCACTTCTAGAAATTATGGCAACTATGGATGTAGTCCTGTTAAATAGTGGCAACAAACCAACCTTCACAAAAGGTGATGCAAGCTCCATCATAGACCTAACCTTCGTAAGTACCAACCTAGCAAAAGGTAACAATTCCTGGGAAGTCACCGATATATACACTGCCAGTGACCACCAAGCCATATATTGGTAACTGTTGAGCACACAATCAAAAGTGTTTGCCAGGAAACCTACTACAGCCGGATGGAAGACTAGTGCGTTTAACCTGGAAACATTCCAAATAGCTCTGGACGTCCAGCCTATACAACAAGAATACAAAGCTGACGAAAAAGCAACCATTATCACCAAAAGAGTTGTATTGGCTTGCGATGCCACTATGCCACGGAAACGCTGTCTAAATAAGTTCCCACCAGTCTATTGGTGGAACGACACAATAGCCACGTTCTGCAAAGAGTGTGTGCGGACAAAAAGATTAGTTCAACGCGCCCGAAAGAAATCTCCCAGCTGTTTTGAAGCAGCGTTGTTTACATGCAAAAAAGCACATCGCATGTTTAAAAATTCTATTCGAGACAGTAAGAGAAAATGCTGGACTGACCTACTAGAAGAGGTTGAAGAAGACCCATGGGGAAGACCCTACAAGACAGTCATGCTGCGACTAAAAAGACAGCCACCATGTTCGCCAACCGACCCGGAACTGCTTAAAACGATAGTCACGGTGCTCTTTCCTCAGCAAACAGAGCTGAACTACACAACGAAGAAGGGCGATATAATACCACCTGTTACTTTGGATGAACTCCTACGAGCCTGCTCTAAAATAGGAAACAATAAAGCCCCTGGTCCAGATGGTATTCCAAATGTGTCAATAAAAGCTGCCATTTTCTTGAAAACTTATGACACCTGCTTACAGGAAGGTACTTTTCCAAAGAAATGGAAACTGCAAAGATTAGTACTTCTTCATAAGGAAAATAAACCGAAAGGAGAGCCATCGTCTTACCGGCCCTTGTGCATGTTAGATACGGCTGGCAAAATACTGGAACGTATCATCCACAGTAGACTCGAAGCAGTTGTCGAGCCCCAATTGGCCGATAATCAGTATGGATTCCGAAAAGGACGATCTACACTAGATGCTTTAGACCTAGTCGGTAATACTGCAAAGCGATCTATCGCTGGAACCAGATGGAAAGGAGGAGCAAAAAAGTATTGTCTGGTCGCAGCACTGGACATCAAAAATGCCTTCAACTCTGCCAGATGGGAAGTAATCATGGAAGCCCTGGCCAAGTTTAAGGTTCCTGGATACCTACAAAACATAGCGGCGAGCTACTTTACAGACCGAGTCCTCGCTTACGATACTGATGTTGGGCCTAAGGTTTACAAGGTTACTGGAGGAGTTCCGCAGGGATCAGTACTGGGTCCTCTGCTCTGGAACATAATGTATGACGCCTTGCTCAAACAAGTACTTCCAACAGAAGCACAACTTGTTGCATTTGCAGATGATGTGGCTATCGTAATAGTAGCTAAACATACCGAGGAGATCAACTGGGCTTTCGATCAAAGCCATGAAGTCATTCGAGGCTGGATGCAACAAGTTGGGCTTCAGCTTGCAGAACACAAGACGGAAGCCGTCCTTATTACCAGCAGGAAACAGATTGAGACAATGACACTTAGAGTTGAACACCATACACTCACAACGCAGCCATACATACGGTATCTTGGAGTTATGATAGACGCACGTCTCAAGTTCAAGGAACACATGGAATGTGCTGCGTCAAAGGCAACAACCGTGGTTGCTAAGCTGTCTCGACTGATGCCGAATGTTGGAGGACCTAAACAGGAAAGAAGGCTACTACTGACATCTGTGGTCACGTCAGTACTGACGTATGGTTGCGCTATTTGGGCAGATGCACTTACCGCTCTCGATACTCGGCGGAAAGTAGCTTCTGTGTACAGGATAAGTGCACTGCGCGTAGCCAGCGCGTTCCGGCCCGTATCCAAGGACGCGGTGTGCGTCATTGCTAGTATGAAGCCCATATCAATACTGTGTGAAGAAAGGAAATCTCTCTACCACCTGAGACAAGAAAACTCATACCTGATAACAGCTGAACTATGGGAAAAAGAAAGGAAAAAGAGCACACGCCGCTGGCAGGCACAGTGGCAATCATCTAAAAAAGGGAGATGGACTTACCGGCTTATGCCTGACGTCGAGGTGTGGTTGAACCGAAAACACGGCAGGATAAACTATTATCTCACTCAGATGCTCACAGGACACGGATGCTTCCGTGAATACTTGCTCCGCTTCAAACACGAAGAATCGCCAGAGTGTCCAATATGCACTGGAACTGATGAAGATGCGAAACACGTATTTTTTGCATGTCCCCGCTACGATACCGACCGGGTAGAGTGGGAAACTACTCTAAAAAGTAAAGCCCAGCCGGAGAATTTAATTAACCTCATGCTGGAATCAAAAGAGGCGTGGGAAGCTACGAATACCTACGTAATGAAAGTGCTCAAAGAGTTGCGCACTGAAGAGAGAGCACGTAAGAGTGCGATAACAATAGAAAATAGCTGACTACAGCTATCCTTCCCCGCGAAGTAATGCCTTGCGGCGATACCGTGGGGGTGATAAGGAAAGGAAGGAAGAGGTGGTTTTTAGTCGGTATAGGTCACTCTAGATCGAGTCCGACATACGGGGGTCAACAACCCTAACATACGTAATTGTATTCTTCCCCTCAGAAAAAAAAGCATATATATATATATATATATATATATATATATATATATATATATTATAAATAAGTAGGGAATATTTTTTGAAGTTGCCTTATATAATTTTTGGAACTACGTATACAAATATTAACACATTTTTATGAAAATAACTTCCATGATTTGAAATTAGCAAAGCAGCATAGTTAATTAGGATGAGGTGTTCCTTTTTGATTCTGGAACTGTGAGCGACTAAGCGCAATAGTTCCATCTCCGCCAGTGCATCAGTATTGAGAGACGTATTTCCGATTAGCTTGGAGATATTCAATTCTGCCATTTGACTTACTGTTCTGTTTCATTGAATCACTCTGATGGGTCCATTTCATTGTGTTGTCAGTCAAGTTGTCATACATTTGCCAAGTTTGTCATCCATTTGCCAAGTTTCATGATTATACAATAAATAGAAGCCCAACCATGATTAGGGTACATTTTTCCGTTATCGAGTTCAGTGTTTTTACCATCCGGCTCTCTTTCATTGAGTCAGTCCGATGGTACCATTTTATTGTATGCTTATCAAAACTACACACAACGGCCAAGTTTCAAAATTATAAAAAATTAAGAGCCCAAATACGGTTTCCGTACATTGTTCCGTTATCGAGTTCTGTGTCCCAGGTTCTATTTCATGGAACCAGTCCGATGGTACCATTTCATTGTGTTGCCATAAGAACTACGCACAATAGCCAGGTTTCAGGATGATATAACGATTAAAAGCTGAAACATGGTTAGGACGTTTTTCCGTTATCAAGTTCCGTGTATAACTTCCGGTTCTGTCTTGTGCAATTAGTCCGATGGTATAATTTGATTGTGTTGTATATATCGATGTATACAACAGGTCGACTTAATAAAAGCTTGTTAATAAGGAACATTATTGGCGAGGAACAATAGCAAAATACATTCGAAGTATAGGGAAAATATATTTTGTTGTGTGGATATTGGTCAAATATTTATAATAATAACTGTCGACAATTACGATTTGTTTTGTAGTTTAATTTTTCGTAAAATATTCGTATAATATTTTTCCGTCACGTTATATACTTATCAAAATAAATATAATACAGAGCACTGGTGTAATTAAACTTGTAATATTTTTTACGTTTCTTGGAGTAAAGAAAAAATCTGAACATCAAATTACGAAATAATATTTGTATACATAAAATTGAAATACTCATACACATTTCTGGTATTTCCTCATGCAAAGTAATCACTTGAGGAAGCTCTAAAATGAGCATAGCCGCCGGAATTGGAAATCGTCCAATACTCCCTTTAGGCATGTTAGATTATATGCAATTGAGGAAAAACCGCTTTTCGTTATCCAAGTACATGAATGGATTTCGGTGTGGAGTGAAAACGTTATTTGAACGAAAAAGCGTGGGGATAATTGAAAATCTACTTTTGTGGGAAGCGCCGTAATAAACAAATTGACCTCGACCAGTATCAGGAAAACAATCTGAAAATAACAATTATTGTTTTTTTTTAAAGCATGAAAATTCATTCGCATAGTCGTATCGATTCATTTGCACATTTTAATGTTTTAAAGTCATAAAAAAATATTTTAAAATTTATACTTATTAAAGTTTCTAACAGCGAATTTGAACTGATGCACAGTTCCAAATAGAAATAAAATTAAATAAAAATTTTATTGCCTAATAAATTTACTAAAATATATTTTTAATGCATTGGAAAATATGTTTGTTTTTTTGTTCAATACAAAATATAAATCTTTTCTAAAATTAATTTCTCATTTGTCTGTAAAAGTATTTATTGGAAATTTTACGATTTTCGCTTAAATTTTATTTAAAAGAAAAAATTGAATATTTTCTCATGTAAAATGTGAATTTTTTTTTATTTAAACTTGACAGTGGAGATATTGAGGTAGCGATATTGATGTGTTGATGTCATTTTTGGATTCAATTGCGTTATTTATTTTACAACTAAGAACAAAACTGGAGTATGAATAACATAGTTCAAAATATTTATTAAAATATTGTCTTTAAGATGCGGTTGATGAAAATTTATTAACTACAAAAAAACCAGGCACGGATATTTGCCAATGATAGGTTAAATAATACTTTAAGCTATGAGCAGATCCTAAATTTAATTAATTTGATTTTCTTTTTTCAATATGCGTTTCTTGAAACATTGTAATTGAGACAACGGATGATATTATGTAAGGCGATGATTATAAAAAGCTGGCTGAGTCAACGAAGTTTAATATTTGGTTAAACTTTTGTAAGGTAATATTTGGTTAAATTTTTGTAAGTATTCCTTTATCAATTATTTATAAATTCACGTAGCTTAATTGGACACAGATTAACTGGTAGTATTTAAAAAAATTATAAAGAGATATTTAAACATTCGGAAAAACAATTGAAAAAGTAATAATATTGAAAACAAGGGTAGTTTCATATGTTTTGGTTAATTAAAGAGTATCTAAATACTTGCTTATAACCAATCCACATTTTATAAACCAGATAAGGAATCGACTTCTGACGAAAAACTATACGCTGGAAAAGTGTGTTTTGCCAAAGGGTCTTTGCCTAACCAAGGAATGAAGGCTTAAAAACAAATAAAAAGCAACGCTAGTTTCAGTGAAGCGTATACACTTCGGCCATAAATCTATACATACGTATATCTCGTTTTACTTTACCAGTAAGGAATGTCCAAAGACAGGATTGATTTATTGTATTTAACCGCAAATTAGAATTATCCTCTTCTGGCATTATAAGTTTACTAATTAGCAGAAAATCAACTGTATAATAAAACATTAACTATTTTTTACACAACATTTTATTGCTCACTTTGAATTAAATTATATATTTCAAGAAGGTTTAACTACATTTCTTTATGGTATTCCTGCGGCAGAGATTGATTTAACGTATTTTATACCAGAGATTTTGATTGATGCAGAAAGATTACTAATATGGCAATAAAGATTCCAAGTTTTATTTTCTATGCGTCAATGAAATTAAATGAATAAATACATAAATTTATTTTTAAAATATAGCTGGATTTTTATTTGGAAGGTAAACAAAATTAGGAGGTATTCAAGTAAATGGAAATGTTAATGCAAAATAAATATACGAGTATATCCAGTACTAGATAAGTACATATAGATTTGTGGCCAAAGTAAAGGTATATAATTAAATACAAAATCCGTAAGCGTTTAAAAATAATTTGAACATTATGTATTTTATGTGAAAATGAATCTAACACGAGAAAATCTTTAATAATTTCTTACGACTTTCATTATGTCAATCAATAATAAAGCTACGATTGAATTTTATTCGTGTGTTATTATGAAGCTCCATCTTGCGCTACTGTTTATAAATCGATTAATTAGTTCAAAAGCAGTCTCATTAATCTCAGGTATGATATGCATGAGTAACATCTCTCAACAACGACAACTGAAGAGTCTGTAAATGCGGAGCTACTCAAGAGAAATTGACAGCAAACTCAAGCAAATTTAGGTACTAGCATGTGTCAAGGACGGGATGTTTTACATACATATTTAAGCGTCAGGAAACTTTGGGATGATACTGTGATAGGTGATTATTTTTTCGAAGGTCAAAAACACCATCACATAGACTGGTGTCACGAAGTGTTAGAAAAGTTTGATGAATATCACCCAAATGCTGCATTCGACATTATTACGAAGAACGAAATTCGAATACGACGTAAGGCATTGCCTCAGCAAAGAGGAACTATTTCAAGAAGAAGAAAAGTTTTAACATTATACAACACATAACATTTTTTAAAAACAGGCTCTCCTAAAAGAATTTTTAAAAACAGGCTCTCCTTAAAGTATTTTTAAAAACAGGTTCTCCTTTCTAGACAACGTCTCATTTTACATCGTTTTTTATTACGTTATATAAATTTTAATACCATTTCTCGTATTAAACTTCTGTAATTTATTTTTGTTTTTATAAATATTCATCGAAATGCATAAAAATTGCTACATTGATACGATGAGAAGTTTGCACCGCGCATGGTTGTCACGTAACTTAAAATGTATTCGGAAGAAGGGTTAAAATATGTCCTCGACTTTTTTGTAAAACTTTGATTCAGGAAAATTCAATTATTTCTGTAAATTATTGAAATTTGCAAGCAACGTACTGAGGTTTCAAATAAAGATTATTGTTAATACGTAATTATTAACTTCCCATTCTTAAGAATTAATTCAAAGATATTTTGAGCTAGAAATGTTAAGAAAGGGTGGCAATCAAGAGGCATCGAGTATTTTTCATAATCGACTAACACGAGAAAATTAATCAAAGCTTTTAACTATAGCAACGTTGTAATGAAACATTTTTATTTAAGTTCATCTTATTCCTACTTTAAATTGAGTTCTTAAATAAAAATAATAATTTGGTTCAACCCAAGTAAGACCTCTCAGATACTCACGAAAATAAAAAGAAAGGAGTGAATCTAATGCTTTTAGAGGCCTTTTTTTCAAAGAAAATATTATTATCGTAAATAATTTATAACTGTTTTACTCGATGACTTACATTTTTTCAACATAACATTTTCATTAATAAAATTTACTAAGTAAACAAGGAATAAGATTATTGTTAATTTAAATGCAAGCAACAATCTTACTTATTAAGTGTTACGTGAGACCATCAAATTATTTTACGAACGTTAGTGAGCCGAAGAACTTCCTTTACTATTTTCGATAAAAAAATTAGATAATTAGTTTATTCAGAATCAGCAAACACATACTATAAACATGTCAGTCTTATATACAATCTATCTTCGTATATTTTTTTAGTCATTCTTGCCTACAGTAGAATACACAGTAAACATAAACTTTATTCTTCTATTGCAAGGAAAAACACCACAAACAAAAAACCTAACTGTGTCATGACGACGAAAAACTATAGGAAAAAAGCTATAGGAAAAAAGTAATATTCCCCATTTTGTTTACCAAAATCATTACGTACCAAATATGGTATGCATTAATAGATGGACATATTAATCGGTAGATGGATATAATTATATTAATGTTTTTTTCATATTTTTATATAGGTGTTATTTTGTATCAAAGTAAAATTTATAAATTTAAATTGACACGAGGGGACGTGTCCCTTCAACTAACGGTCGCTTAAAATGTCCAATAGGAATAATCCGAAATATAAATATTAAAGTGTAACATTTCTAGCTTGCTGTTTAGGTTAGAAGAAAATATACTGATTTCAGAAATTTATGTTTATTCGGTTTTTAATTATTTAACAGAATTTGATAAAAGTTATTTTAGAAAATTTTCTTTCCTTCTACACTTATAACAAGTTATTCTTTAAGTATTAAACAAAGCATTAAAATCAATATCTCAAATGTTCATATTTTCAAAATACGACTTTTATTCTTTGCTTTTAAATCTCGCAAGGTAAATTGTTTAGCTTTAGTTTTCGCTGACATGCTCATAATTTCATCTGAAAGATGTTTCCAATATCTAAGTAAATAACAACTGAATTGAACCATTTACACGGTGTATCGTGTGACCGGTGGTAAAAGAGATATTTTTTGAAAATCGGGAAATAATAAAGCAGCAATATCTAGAAAGCTGGCTGAAAAACAACAGTATTTTAAAAGAATATAAGAAAACGCATATTGGAATTGCATTTTGAATAGAATACATTTGTTTATTTTCATATTTATGACATGATTCAAGCAATTTTAAGAAAATATAATACAAATAGAAAGAAATGTAATGATCTAAATGTCTATTTCTACTTTTTAAAAAAATTGTTGAACGAATTTTTAATAATTTCTAAAAAAATTGTGTAATGATGACTGTTATCCTAAAGTCTTAAGTATTTCTAACACAAAGTTTCCATAAGTCTTAAGTATGTCTTTCGTATTATAAAGAGCTTTTAAAATTTTGCACCGGATCTTTGGTTTTGTTACCAAACAGCATTTAAATATTGTAAATGTTCCACAATCTGCCTTGAAAATATATTCGCTTTATATAATGTGATTTGTCCGAAATTCGTAAATAAATTTTCATAAATTTACACACAGTGAAAGGAGGAGTATTTTCCGAGTTATTTTTGTGCGAAAATGGTGCATTATTGACATGGATATAAAATTATAAATGGTTGTCTACAAAAATTGTGTGGAAAAGGGATACTTATAGTATTAAAATCTTTCATATTTATTCTTCCCAAGTTATAATTAAGTAATTCTGAATATTGAATATGTTTGGCGTTCATTTTTAGTTATTCATTATTCACGATTAAATGAAACTACGTGATATATTATTATTTCAATTTTATTTAAATTTTTTTCCACACCCTAGGTTTAGTTGTAGTACAACATCTTCAGATTCTAGAAATTCTCAAAAGGAAATTAATAATAGGAATAAAATAAAATACTATTCTCCATCTAAATTGTACCCTACACTATATTGTGCAAGGTAGAATTTGAAAAAGGCTTCTTATAAACTTTCCTACATTTTTTTATCATTTTTAGTAGTACATCTTTAGAGATATGTTGAAAAATATATTTCAACCCCTTCGTCTGAAACTGTTGAGCTCAAAATCACATAACAAACTGATTTTTGATAATAATATATCCTCCCGTACTAAATTATATTAGATATTATTAAATATTTATGGCCCTAAGAATTCGGTATTAATCGTGACTAATGACAAATAAACTAATTTCTCTTCAAATAATGTACACAACCCTCGATGTGCAAACCATACTCGTAATTGACAAGTTTTTTAACATGTACCTAAATAAAGGTGAATATGGCAAAGATAATTGATTTTAAAATAAGTAAATATTTTAAAATAAGTGTGCAATATATAAGCATAAATGTACATCTAAAATATGTTTGGCCTTACAATGCCACAAATATTTAATTTAGAGTAGGTTGACAATATTAAACAATTATTTATTAATATGCACGGGGGGAAACACGCGCGTAGGAGAAGTTGTTTGTGAAAATGAAAAAAGAAATTAATAATTTATTAAAGAGTGATTCACGCTCTGATTTTTCACTTTTCTTTTTGTTTCGTATTATTTAGCAGAACATTAATTGTTCACCAATTAATTTTATAACAATTTGACGCAGACGACTTAAGCATGCTCATAAAAGAACATATTATAATCCTAGACAAGTATACAAATTAAGCTTTCAAATAATATAAATGGCATACACCCCATGATTTGAATAATAAAATATTGTTACAAATACAGTACTTTTCTTTTGCATATCTGTAAAATGTATCCATTTATCTTTCCTAATGGAGTAACGTACTCTTAACTCTGATCCTTTCTCTGCCGAAAGGGATCAGAGTAAAGAGTACGTATTTACGATGGAACTAAACCTTATTTTATCCCAATATGCCTTGCGAGTTGAACATTCCTATAACTTGTGGTGTTTTGTTTATCTTTTGTGGTGATTACAAAAAGTTGCGAATTTGACAAAAATGACACGAGAATAAAAGAACCAAGCAAATGAGAAATATAATCTACATTTTAAGGCAAATTCTAAGTCTTTGGTTGTCTGCCTTCAAAAAATTTACATGGACTTTAAGTAAATGACTTCAAAATTTATTTTGTGTGATTGTATACAAACACACATTCAACGCCTGCACGCGATAACAATAACGCGATGGCAACATATGTACAAACATACACACGCAGGCGATTTATTACTAATTAAAATTCCCGTGTTAAAAATTCCTCATTCTGGATACCGTTATAATATAAATATTATTTGTTTGTTTTATTTAATAATTTATTAATATATAATGTAAACTTCTGTCTCCAAAAACTACTATTACTATTTAAAACGCAATATTTATTCCTAAATATTTTATTGGCCTTGATAGATTTTAAAATATAATATTAAATTTACAGTTCAAATATATTGTGCTAATCTCTGTTTAAGTTTATTTATAACACAAACAAAATGAAATATTTCAAAGTAAAAGAAAAATATTAATATTAACAGCGAAGTATCCATTCAAATATCTAAACTAAAACTATATACTCGTGTACTTACAATATATACAACAAGATATATTTAAGGAAAAAGTAAATTATGTAGTTTTGATTATATTTACAATATTTTCCTTACCAAACCCCGACGAATATATTTTCCTATTTTAATGCTTAATAAAATAATATTTATACAATATTAATACTTACACATCCTGTTTGTTGGACGTGTATTATAGAGAGTAGAATAATCACACGTTTATTTAATACTAGCTTTTACTTGGGTAAAATTCGGAGTAAGAAAAGAAATGTTTCTCGTATATGTCGCTCTGGGTTATGAAATATTATACCAAATCAAATCTTATCAAAATTCGTCTAGTTGATTTCGCGTGATTGACGCAGAAAATAGCAGACAGTACCAAAAAGTTTTCCAGTTTCTCTTGTCATTTTATAATTAAATGTATTCAATAACTATTTTTAAAATATTTTCCATGCACAGAATTTACTCTGCTATAATGCTATTATAAGTATAGTTTTTCTTTCATGTGTTGAAATTTTACACTGGCCAATACCTTGTAATCAAATAAAAGTTTGCTATATATTTCGCGCGTTACATTAAACAGCACTAGAAAATATATTTTACTTACAAGGCGAGAGTTTCCAACAATGGTGTACAATTTGACAACGACAATGATGAAAATTACAGCAAAGCGTTGTTTTCCGGGTGAACAAATGCACCAGAACAAACGGAATTCCGGTAACAGCGATCGTTGATTCTTTCATGTCGGATCCCGCTTCCGGCGGAGACGCGGTCATTGAGAGCCAAAATACGCTTAAGGACACATGTATGTAGAAGTTCCTACGAAATAAACACGAGTCATCACACTCACATTTTCCATTAAGAAATATTACATTCGTGGGAAAACGATTAGTCTGAATGCAGTTTCTTTTATATTTATTTTTATTTACAGTATATTTTTCATAAAAGCCCTGCGAATAAATTCACTCCATTTTAATCGAAAAATTGTAAAACTTGTTACATTTGAAAGAAATGCTTCATTATGTTATTATTGAATGCCGATCTTGGTTTTGCCTCAGCAACAAGTTTCCCCATGATTATTGTAATTATTTATTTACAAAAAAAAAACAACAACATTATTTTTTTTGCTTTAGTTGAACTTCGAAACATATAACTTGAATATAAAACATAAAAAACCGTTACAATAAACGACTTTTAATTATTAATTTTATTCAGTTTGTAGATTAGGTGATATCGGCAAATTTTTCCGGCGCCTTTCAAAAATATCAAATAAAAAATATATTTAATTTTTTTATTTGGAACTTTATTACTGAGAATAGTTTTCAATAAGCAATTTGCTTCTCAAAGTTATTTTTTTTTAAATAACAATTAAATTCATTTTCTGTTTTAGTTAAACTTTGCAACATATGGCTTGATTATTAAACATAACAATCCGTATCATAAACAACGTCTAATAGTTACTTTTATGTAATTTGTGGATTAGTTGGTACAGGCAATTTTTTCAGAGCACTCTCAAAAATATGAAATAAAAATAATATTTTTTTTATTTAGGACTTTATTATGAGAAATATTATGACACATACTGATACTTGCCTCATACTATCACATAAATAACATACTATCATAATTTTTCTGCTTCTGGAAAGATCCTTCACGAAAACTTTCTAGTTTTTCTGAAGCGTCTCCAAATGGTCTAGCTATTGGAATCTGATTTCGCAGTTCAGTTGAATATAGTAGTAATGCTATAAAATAGAGATAAGTAGGAAGCAGAGAAATATAGCATGAGTGAGCTAAGAGGTCAAGATATTGATAAATATCTGTGTCTACTAATAGTTCCATGCACCGCTGCCGAACACGGTTCAAAAAAATTAACTAGTGTGACCGCTTGTCAAACCCATGACAAAAAAGATATATTGCTTTTTATCTTCCTCATTTTATAAAACTGAGTACATAAAAAGCTAAAAATAATATTTAGACACAGATATATTAAAAACCAATCCTAATTTTCACATAAAATCTCAGGTATTTTACTGATATTTTAAAGTATTCTTCCACTTTCCTCCCTTTAAAATGTTTGTGCCAAAACCGCTTATTTAAAAGGCTTAGAAGTTTCGTCACCATATTGATCATTTAGTGGTCTGATGAACGTATAATATCTTTCTAGATTTGTTGAGTAATGGAAAGCGAAGCAAGTCGGAACGAGCCGATTTAATTATTACGTTCTACTGTTTGAACCGTTGAAGCAATATTAAAATGATTTTCAAAGAGATTTTATAAAACATGAAAATCCATAAGAAAAAGGATACACAGATTTTTTTAAACTGGCAAAATAAACGGGATTTTATGCGTTTCGAATTAAAAAAGGAAAAAGGTTATATTAATTTTATAATACACTCTGTTCTAGATACATAATATTCCAATGAGAATGCAAGGTTAATTGTCCTGAAATGTACACACACTTATCGCCACGCGGCGTCATCAAAGCGAAGCGGTTAATTTCTTCTTCGGCTTTTTATACTGAGCAATGTATAGTGAGTGACGTAGTTAGTGAGGTAATTAGAAGTGAGAATTTAAAGTACTAATTTTTTTATTTATAAGCTATGAATGGAACGACCGTGCATTGTGTTAAAAATACACTGTGAAAAGGGTTATGTTTATTTTCGTAAGACCGATTTTATTTTACGTCTATAATCCTTATTATGTGTTAAATACTGTTATAAAAATGTAATACTTTTAACACAGAATTAGGATTGTAATGCCTAATCAAATAATAATAAAAATATAAAATATAATAAGTATTTTATTATTTTGTAGTTATTAGTTTCATATATTTTATACATGTAATGAAAATACAGAATAGGTACATCTCTATACATGTTATTAAAAATGATTCCTAAGAACATAATAAAAAAATGGAATACAAAAACACAGTTTTTTTTTTATTTTTGTCTGTTTTTCTGTTTGTTTGAACACACATAATATAAAAATTATTGCACCAATTATGACTTAGTTTGAAAAAAATTTGGTTGATTTAAATTAACATTAAATTTGTTATCATGAGAATCCCTCATAATCATCGCCATCAGAATATATGTGAATTTAATATTTTCAAGAATACGTTTTATTGCATTAGCATAACAACAAAGGTGGGATACGTATTAAAGTGAGTAATCTGAAAGCTGGCAGATGCATAAAGCAGATGTGGTAAATGATAGAATAATATAACCCAACCCACCTCAACATAGCTGAATAAATTCCCCAACATAACTTTACCAAAACTAATATAAACCAATGCAACATGACACAACTCAATAGATTATAAAACCACCTACATAATCCAATATGACTCAAAATAACCCAATTCAACCAAACCCAACATAACCCAACCCATCCCAACTTTATCTAACCCAACATAATATTACTAAAACCACCATAATCCAACCTGAACCAACATAACCTGATATAGCCCAACATAATCCAACCCAACACAATATAACCGAATATAACCCAATCGAATTGAACACAATTAAACCAAACTCAACATAAACCAATATAATCAAAAACACAACAAACATAAATCAATCAAACATAATCAAAATCAATTTAACCTACATAACCTGATCCAACAAAATCTAATACAATAAAAAACAACATAATCCAAAATAAAAAAACGAGCCCAACATAACCGAGTCTATCCTCACACAACTGAATATCAAGCCACATAAGCCAATCCAATCAAAATAACTTACATAAACTAATGCAACCTAACATAACTCAACATACCCTAAAATAATTCAACATAACCCAAATGAATCCGACATAACCAAACATAAAAAAATAAAACTTTGAATTAGTACGTCTGCACATTGAAAATATTTACAAACAAACGATTAGGATTATGTAACCAAAATTTCCACGAATATCTAAAAATCACATCGGAATCTCTAAATATATAATAAAAAACAAAAATATAGTTTTTGCGGTTCGGTCTCTTTTTCCGTTTGTTTGTAACACATATCAGGTAAAAATTACTGACACAGTCAAAATAAAGGTTTTGTAAAAAAAATAGGTGTCTAATTAAATAATATTTAGCTTTCATATCATCCGAATGGATGGTATGAATGTCTATTAGAAGAAATGCTGATTTAATATGTTCATAAATTCATATACAATAACAAAAGTGCCTACGTACTTGACGCGTACTAATTCCACAAATATATAGTAAATATACTTCAATAGATGGCCCCATGTTTTAACGGCGCAATGAAATTTTCCAATCAGGCATGCATTGGACAAATGGCCATATAATATGACGCTAGATGCACGCGCTCCAGTAAAGAACCGGAATACGTGCAGACGCACGAGCGCTGATATTGTCAGTCGTCTTGTGCACATCAAAGTTTTTACTGTTGCATATATTCGCTATAAGGTTACTATTTTGCCCTAATTTGTTTAATATTACAATCTGTTGTCAATATTTACAATTTAAAAATAAATTTGCCAGTATTGATAATTTAGAAATATTGCGCTTTAAATACTTATAAATTTACACTTTAATCTGTTTATTAGTTTGCGTCTCACGCAAGAAGAAATGTTTGCTGATAAATTTTATTGGATCTAGGATAACACAACGTTTATGTTTTATCTCTTTTAATAGACTAAAAATAATATGTGGCAGTTTGACTTTTGTACAGAAAACATAGTTACTTAAAAAAACAAACTTTTAGAATTATTATAATGGACGGCGTTATATCTATCAATCTTACAATAATTTTTTAATAGTTCCACTAACGAAATAAATTCCAGGTATATCTAGTTTACAATATTACATTATCGCAATACGTTAATATTTACTTGTGTATTTTAATGATTGAGTGTTTCGAAAAATTGTGAAATGCCATCACTTTGATCCTGAATGTTATCCTTGAACTTGTTCCAAAGTATTCTGAGTGGAGCGTACAAAGCTTTGCCACCTTCTAATGTAATAAAAGATTTAGTACAGACAATTCTTTAATCATTTTTGTTATTATCTTTAGGAATGTAGCCTTGAAAGTTAACAATTGTAAAATAAAACAATTGTAAGAAACTGTCTTCATACTGTGAAACATTTAATTCGGAAAACTATGTAAATGTCTCGTTGATTTCCAGAAAAAATTAAAGTTGTAATTTTTAAAGAATAATTTGATGTTTGTTTTATTTTATCTTTGACAATAGAAAAAATGTTTTGATCATACGATAAATTAAACGTGCATCGAATTATTTTTATTTTATTTTGACTACAATTTTTTTGATTAACTAAAAGGCCACGTGGCAATGGTGACCTAAAAATTTCGTAAAGTATAAAATTTTTCTCTCAAACATGAGTTTAGTATTATAGTCTATTGTTTTATTTCTGTACTAATAACAATGACATAATATATTTTTAAAATAATCAATTTACTTAAAAATAAAAGCAATGAATATTTTATAATTCTCATAACAATAACAGCTGAACGTGTTTGGATAAAACAAAGTTGCAGTTACAAATGTAGTGATTCATCTGACAAAACATTGAACAGTGAAGCTATTTTTTCTAACTATTTTTAAGTTACGCGCCAAGAAAAAAGCGAAAAATTAAGGAAAAACCTTGCGACCACTTTACTATACTATAAAATTAAAATAATATTTCAATTAATACAACATTAACCATTATAAAGAAATTAAACTTAATCATTAAGCTATGAGTAATAAATCTAATTTTTTATAATGTTATTGCCTGGTAATATTTAATTTTGTAACACTTCATTCATGAAAATTTTAAGAAACGAATGTTTTGTGTGAATATCTTATTTTTTTGACTGATTACGACCAACTTTAACTATAAACGCAACCACCAGGTTGAGAAAGGATGGTGTAAGCTATAAATGTTTACGCAGATAATATGTATTAGTTTATCACTTATCTTTATAAACAATAATCAGTTAAACGTCGCGCTTTGAATGTATCGTGTTGTTCTTAAATTTGCATTCAACGTATTTCGATTTTCTAGAGTATTAGCGTTTGTTTTTGTTAATATGTTTTGTTATGTTTTGACTACTCTTATAATGTCTACTGTACGCTATTCCCATTCAGAATATTATAATATGATTATGTGTTTTGGTGCGTGTGATTGCAATGCTCGTCCGGAGAGTATAAAGTACTCGGTCATGAATTTAAATCGCGCCAGAAAGCCAAATTAACGGACCATCGCAAGATTGGCTAGTCGAGTTCATAGTAGTGGTCAGGTAATGTTCTCGATTGATAGAGGACGCCCAGTTGGTAGAAGACACCACGTAGCAGAAAATGCCATCCTCATGCATTTGCCAAAGATCTTACTTGCAGCATACGTTTGACAGCCATGTCTCTTCGCTTAATGAAAACATTGGTCTGAGACACACTCGGAGAAGGTGGACAATATTCACTATCGAGGTGTACAGCAATTGACCGAAGGAGATTTCGCCCGTCGAATTTCGCCATCATTTATTCGACGTATTTTATGGTCAGATGAAAGCACATTTACGCAGCATAGAATATTTAATAAGCATAACGAATATTATTGGAGCCATACGAAACCACTTCTAAAACGACCGGGAAATTTTCATCACAGATGAAATATAAATATATTGGCGGGAATTTTTGGGTAATCAGCTCATACATCCATTTTTTCTTCCTATGAGAATGACATGGCAGCACGACGAAGGGCTTCCTCACTTCGGTATTATGGTACGTGAGTATTTAGACGAGCAATATTTTCGTCACTAGATAGGGAGTAGTGGACTAGTATCCTGACCTCCGAGATTTCCAGATTTAGCAGCACTCAATTTTTTTCTTTGGAGTAGCGTGAAATCCGATGTATACTCAACTGAATGCCCGAACGAATAAACTTTACAAGAAAGGATTACAGACAGTTTGAATAAAATTAAAGGAATTGCTCAAATGGTAAATAATGTTATTAATTCAAATATAAGTAGAGCGGGATTGTGTTTAGAAGAAAACAGAAACCATTTTGACCGTCTTCTGTAAGACTTTCTAAACAAATAAAGAAAATAATTTTTTAATGAATAAATAAATTTTAGTGAAATAATTGTAAACTGAAATTACTTTTTTGTGTAATATTTTACAAATGTGAGAAACATCATAGTTTGAGTGGTTTCCGCAGAACTACAATATAAGTACATTAATCGTATTATTTATAAAAGCCAATTAAACGAATTATTCGCTATATATACATTACTTACTATAATATAAAATGTCTCGCGCGGCAGGTTCGCTGGTTATTTCCCCGAGCGGCGCTGAACAATGTGTGCAAGTATCATGTGTACGAAAAAGATGACAAATAATTGTGAATCTCATTTTAAATTTAAAAAAAAAAAGTCATTTTTTAATTGTAATTTTAAAGACAATCAACTTTTCAGTCAACGAATAACTTCTTTTTTTATCCGACATTTATTCCCGGGTATATATTACACGGAACCAACAAATTTCTAAATTCAAAATTCCATTAATTCAGGTTTTCCAACTTATGTTCCGTAACGACTTTGGAGGAAAAAACTTGGTTAACTAATTTGACAGAGTAAAGAAATTATTAATTTTTTGAATTGATATTGACATCCTTTTGTAATTATGATAGCTTCTCCAATTAACCTTTAAATCCTTTCATAAAATATTCGTTTATTTCGAAAGACTTACATAATTTTTATTAACATATCCTTAGTTTCAACATTGACAATTTTCAGAACTGCTGTTTTTTTTAGTGTAAATCACTTATCGTTATCATAATAACAATTTCAGTACTAAGCAAAAATTGTATATCGTTGCTTTTAGTGGTCATGCCGTTTTCAATCTTATACTTAATTATTAGTAATCCTTTTTTTTTACTCATAACTTTATGCGCTAATTTCTTTATAGCTAGCCAATGATACTTTCTATGGAGAGTCATAGTGTACTCCTTGTACTCCTTTTTGAGCTCCCATTTTACTCAGTCCCGTTCAGTATAAATCGCATCGCCAAAGTTAGTTATTAATGGAATGCGAATCCAGTGTAATTAACAAGCAAAACTCCATCCTTTCATCTTCCGGTTTCTTTTCTTACACCTTTCCAGCCACTTAAGTCTTTTCAAAAATTATCTTTATTTTCTTTTCTACTGGTTCTTCTTTCTTTCGCGCAATATAAATCTACTCAAGGAAATAAGTAATAAAGTATTCTAAAAGAGTGTGTAGAGGAGAATAAAGTTTAATTCATTTCACATTGAATAATTGGTTCAATGTGGCATCCAAAGAATTCGAAAATTTTCCCTTTATAACTATGTTTCATGTAGCCTAAACTTTGTCGATTAGCATTCATTAGGGTTCTAGTTTTAGATCCTTAAAAATTCGAAGATCGTCCCCAATTGCGTTTTGTTGATATTTATGTTAGTCTTTAGAGTTACAGATGTATCTTGGAACGTCTGGCTAAAACGGTCTGTTTATGGTGAAAATAGAGCTCAATTTCACGAAACTGTCTACGATATTGGAATCGGACGCACCGATGAGTTTGAATTTTACAGTGCGGTTTACCACTATCATTTTAGTTTGGGGTCAGTTTAGTAGGTCTCCAAATTTTCTGATGAGCTTCATTCTTTCCAATAGAGCAACCATTCTTCGAATGCTAGAATGGTAGTATCGTTAGCATAATACGGAAAATCAGCTACTAGTCTTTACATATTTATCTTATTATATACTCCACGTTAAGTACGTAAAAATATTTAATTTGAATTATATATATAGTGAAATGTTATTACCCTATATTTGTCACATCAAAACAAACAGAAAGCTATACATATGATAAAAACGTATATACGAATTGGATTCGGCCCTCCTAACGACTTCGAATATGTCATCGACAAATGGATTCAAACTTATGAAAAGTAGCAGCCTAACTAAATTCAATTTGGCTCGCATCGCAGACCATTCCGAAAGTAGATAACTTCCGGGTATTTATCTAACTATTTCAAAAGTTTGCAAATATTGAGAAAAAGCAAAATTGCCATTTTTTATTTAAGAATCAACTTTAAAATGGAAACAAATATTTAGGCAATGACATTCAAATTTCAAAATGTTTATTATTTTTTTTTATTTTAGTCTTTATTTTAAGTAACTTTTTATAAGTCTTCTACTAGAAGGTACTTAATGGTATCATAAGAGCAGAGAGTCTGTAAAATATTGTTAAAAGTTTTTTTTTTATTTTATGTAATTTCATATGAGAATAAAATATTTTCTGTGAGGGCAATATTATATTCTATAGCCGAGTTTACCGATACTAAATTATCAAGTAATACTATCGTGAAATGAAATATAGTAATAAATAGGAATAATATTTTTTAATACAATATTTTTCGGTATTCCGTACTTACCAAGCAAAATGAGTGCAAAGTTGTATAATGTCATGCATGAACGTCTTCATAATATTTGCTATCTTATATTTAGCCATGAAGTTTAATACAACAGCATATATATATATATATATATATATATATATATATATATATATGTATATATATATGTGTGTGTGTGTGTGTGTGTGTGTGTATATGTATAGTGGATGGTAGTATTCCTTAGTTTTTAACTAATTTTCCGTATAAATCTCACAAAAAAATTTATATTTTGACATTTAGAGGTATAGCCTTACTATTACTCTTGCCCTTTCTGGTCTGTCAAACGTATGTCTGGTAAAAATAAGTTATAATTTGAAACACGAAAACTTCACCTTATTTTTTTTTCATTTGCTTCATTTTATTGCAAAATCAACGAAAACTAAGTTTTCGTAATTTTGTGTGTTAAAGAATATTATACTAATTTAATTAGTATTGAAATGAAAAGTGGGTTTATTCTCTAATCTCTCTCTTTCGAGATCTCTTTAATTCACAAATTGTGCATTATTTGGAATAATATACAATTAGAATAACGTTTTTGAAAAAGATTTGATATTTCATTTTTGTACGAGAATATACACTGTTTACTGAGAACTACAGACTTTTGAGAGGATATGACCATATATACAATTTCAGTTTTAATAAATTCTGCAATGAAAAATTTACGACAATATTATCCTTTAAATTAACTTGTTATACGAATTTATTGAAACCGTTGTGACGTTTAATATTATTATGCACTATTTGAAATTCGAATAATTGATTAAGTAAATGACTTTCCTTTATAAAAAGAAACTGGATTATTTTTTTCTTTTTTGTTATGTTAGTATTCTTAATAATCCATTAAAAATATTTTTAACATATTTAGTTCTTCCTACGTTACCAAGAAAGAAACAAAAAAGAAGAAACACTATTATTAAACAAAAATTTAATATTTCTTCATTATTTTCTTGTTTTGTACTAAAAGCATATTATATGATTATTCTAATAACTTATTTATTCACAAGAGAGGAGAATTGTGAATACGATTTGCAATCTAATATTTTGATGATTTATTTCACTGTTGTACTGGATGCCTATCTATAAAAGCCCCATGCCAACTAAATAGTTCGCTACAAACGATATCACTCCATCAACTTTATCACGTTTGTTTATCTGCCTTGCGGATGAATTGCGTTCGTCTGTTTCCTCTTCCCGCTCTAACTCGATCAAAGCTCTCCCGCTCCGCGCTCGCAGCCAACGATCGACAGACTTATATTCGATCACTGTTTTGACGTGACGACGACTATTATTATAGTTGTTCAATGGAAAATACATAATAATAATAGCTCGATAGAGAGGATCAGTTTTCTGATGAACACTGAATTTGTTCCGTGCTTAATTTTCTTGCGCTTTGTTCTTTAAAATACGTAATATACCTTAATTATTTGGTTAGAAGGCAGAACAAATTTTAACTTTTAAAGACACTAAAGAAAAGACCAAAAAAATACTAAGAATGATAATGGTCTTGAAATTAATAATACGGTTGGATAGTTTCACATACATGAAAATACCAAAAAACACATCTTTTTTCCTATGTTTGATTCGAACAAAATACGTATTACCAGAAACCAAAAAATGATCTACCGTAATAAAGGTTTACAAACGAGTAATATAAATTGTATTAATATTATTATGTGGAAAAATATAGGAAAACAAAATATTTTTACACTTTTTCAGCTTGCGGGAAGACGCTTTAGGAAAACTGTAAAGATTTTCTCAAGCAAATGGTGCTAGCTGCTGGAATCATATTCCGCAATTCGGCTGAATATACTAATAAGAGTAGAAAAGCTAAAATTTAAGAAATGAAGATAGCCATAAATATTTGAGTTCCTAAAATTTTCCGCAATCCGCTGACAAAATAAATCCAGGAAAATCAACTGATTTAAAATTTTGAGGGAATTATTTATTGTTGTTTTTTTATGTTAATGTATGTATGCAATGAAGTAAAAAATTTTTTTTTTCTTCCTAATAATTCTCAATTTTCTTTTTTTTCGGGCCAAAAAGCTTATTTAATTTTTATAAAACTTTCGTCACCGTACTTCTTGTAGTGGTCTGATGAATATAATATGTATAATAATGTATAATATAGCCTTTCTCGATTTGATGAGCTCTAAAAAGCGAAGCAAGCTGAAGCGTGCCGATTGAATCGTTGTGTTACACTGCTTAAAGCTAAATTAATGAAGATATTTCAGACGACATTAAAATACATAAAAAAGCATATACTATATATATATATATATGTATATATATATATATAAACAAAATATTAAAACAAAATATACATTTATATTTAAACAATAGATTTGGCCATAGTTTTTGCTTGTGTGAATAATTGGCTGAAACATATTATAAATTCAGTATTTTAATATAAAATTATATAAATTGGCTATTCAAAGTTTGCCAAACATATTTCAATGAGATTTCGAAATTTTATTTGGGTGCTTATGAATTATGGCTAGTTTTGGTTTAAGAATATATTAAGAGAGACAATGAGATTAAAGAGTTGTGAGTTGACGTGATTTTTATAATGATGAGCTAACCCTTGAGCATGCTACATTTTATGTGCGAAAAGTATTTTCTTTATTTCCATATTTGAACCATTATTTGCACGTTATAAACATTTACAAACGATTTAAATATTTTATTATAATAAATCAGAAAAATGTGCATTATTTTTTAAACTTAAATAAAATCAATGCAATCATTTTACGCTTGCAAAATATAGATATCTCGCCATTGTTACATATCGAATTCTCGCCATTGTTACATATTTGTTGACTAGCTGTAATTTTTGTTATTAAATAATAACACGAAGTAAATTTCAGTTTAAGTTTCATTTTAAGTTCTTGCACTGAATTTCTAATTTAAAGACCATATTTATCTAATTATTACATGCCATCGGAATAATTGGGTTATTAGTAATAAAAATCACAGCACAGTGAAGATAATTGAAAATGAAGGCAAATAAGAATTATGTTATGCAGAAGCAGAGTTACTTTTTGCCATTTGCCGAGTTGCCTTTGGATGGATGTGTTTGTCTTATCTAGGGCGAGGGGAGGAAATGTCTTACGTTTCGCCAAGTGATTCATTTCATCTAATATAATTTCTCCCTTCATTGGCGTATTTTGCTTAATATCTTCTATTTATTTCATTTGTTCATATTTTTTATTTCTTCTTCATATATATTTATCAATTTCTACAAAACAAGCAAAATTAATGTTATTTCATTTCGAAAGTACACGCTGTTTTTATCGATTCGTTTCGTTATGTTTTCGCTGGCACGTCAGACAAGGGATTCTTGTAAGTTCAATTGTTGTATTCATTTCTTCGTTAAATTTTTCATTTATTATATATTTCATTAATATTTAAACACGACGCGTGAAAAAGATTAGGGCTGAAATGGCTTCGGTCAATTTGTTGAATTATTTATGATTTTTCTTGAAATGTCATCGATTTACTCATTGGTAAAAAATTAACTTATATCCGGTGAAACTTTTAGTGTGCAGACATATTTTAATTTTTACATGGTTTTATTATTATATCCAGAAACTTATCCATCCATCATTTTGTATAAAATTAACATGATATACGAGTATATAACTCTTCAAGCATTTAGAAAATAAATAGTCCGTCCCTACATATATGATATTTTAAATGTTTTTTTTAACCTAAAATTTTAGATTGTCATGTTAGCTGAAATAGGAATTGAAAGCAAAATAGCTGTCAATTTTCAAATAGTTCCTTCATACCTTATTATAACAAAGTTTAGATTTGTGAAGCCCGCATACACCTTTTTAATACTTAATATCATTTTTATATTTGAATTAAGAAAGATTTTAAAGAAATTACATCGCAATAACTAAAACTTGATATTTTCTAGTATGAAATTTATCTTGAATATTCAATATTATCTAAGCGTTTATTTCTTTCAACTCAAATTTTATCCCAATTTGATGTAAATACCTACTTAGAAATTAATGGATATTTCGATTTCAACCCTTTTTTTAAGAACTTGTCACATTTTTCATATTTATATTTTTAATATAAGCCATATATTCTAATTAATATTAAAACCTTGAAAATAAAAAAAATGTTATGCAAAATAACCTTTTAATTTATTAAGCCAAATCCCTAGAATTTTTTATTATATGCGTATTCGGTACCAGAATATAATAAGTATACAAAATGACACAAGACCACATGCTTAAGCATTGTATGGTATTCCGGAGAAAAAAGGTCATCGCGATGAAAAATATAAGTAACATTATCTATTGACCAAACTTGGCAGTTGCTCAATATGACTAACATTAACCCTTATGTGAGTGACGAGGTACCCGGGTACCTTTAGCATTTTTAAATTTAAAGAAAAGTATGTTTTACTCTCTGTAGGTAGCTGTGATTTGGTGAGAGCTCTTAACTATTTATAAATTATATAATTTTTAATGTTTTGACACAGTCAACTATCTACAATGTTTTGTGGAAACCAAAACATATTTTAAACTCACAATAGAGTGACAAGATACCAGGGTACCTCTTTGTGTCTTGTATGACAATGAAAAAAGTATTTATAATTTTGTACAAAAATGAAATAATAAACATTTGTTATGATGTTTCATTTCTATAAAAATTACAAATTCTTTGTTTATACAGAATTAGCACAGTTCTCGAAGCAGGCGTTACATATTGGACGAGTTACTGCATGTTCATCACAAACTGGTTTTCTACAATTAGTGCAAGCTTTTCATGTTTTTCTTTGCTTGCGTTTGAATTCTCTGCATATGTAGCAACTTCCGACGACTGCAACACACTTGAGCATACTTCTTTCCATTGAATACTGGCAGGTTGCAAACTTGCTTGTCAAGTCCCGAGTTAGAGTCCACGATTGGCAGCCTTACACGAGAACAGGTAATATACATGTATTAAATAATTTTCTTTTCATATTTATGTGTAGTTTTTTGTCTTTCATAGCTTTTTTTAGCCCTCAGTACCTCTTCCAGCCATTAGTAATTCGTCTCGTAACTTCTTTTTGCAAAGGCTCTTGTTGAGTTATGAGCTGCCCCAAATATATATATTCGTCTGTGTAGTGTATTCATTTATATTCTAGTTGTATTGTACTTTTAACTCCGTTTGTCAATATTTTTGTTTTTTCTGGATTCAGTTTTAAATCTACCTTATCACTTTCAGTCGCAAGTTCCCTTATCATTCTACTTATATCATCTGGTTTTGGCAAATAGCACAATGTCATCTGCAAATCTCAAGTGCGTCAGCCTTGTCCCGTTAATATTAATCTCAAGCTGTTTCCAATTAAGTTTCCTTAAAATTTGTTCCAGTACCGCTGAAAAAAGTTTCTGTTACATAGGGTCGCCCTGTCTTACACCTCTTTCTACTGTAAATGATGTGCTTTTCTTCTCCAACTGTTTCTTTACTGTGCTATGACTATAGACGTTTCTTATTAATCTAATATATTTTTGCTCAATTCGTTGTTCTTTTAATGCCTTCCACATCTTTGCGTGAATTAAGGAATGAAACGCTTTACTATAGTCGATAAACGCTATATAGTATATAAGGTTATATTCGTTATACTTCTCTAGAATTTGGCGTACTACGTGAATGTGGTCGATAACTGAGTAGCCTTTACGAAATCCTGCCTGCTCTATAGGTTGGTGTTCCTCTGGTGTACCTTTTATCCGTTTCAATATTATTTCAGAAAATATCTTATACAAGTTTGACATAAGATTTATCGGGCGATAGTTCCCAATATCGTATTTATCACCTTTTTTGTATAAAAGAATGATGTTAGATTATAACCACTGGTGTGGAATGATTTCTGTGTTTATGATATCGTTAAATATATCTGTAAGGATAGGTATGCACACCTCTTTACCTTGCTTTAAGATTTCGTTGCTTATTCCGTCTGGTCCTGGTGTTTTGTCTACGTTCTGGGTTTCAATATTTTTTTTACTTCAGGTGTGATAATTCTAGGGACGTCGGAGATTTTTTCTAGGTCAACTATCTCGTTTATGATATTGCTTGCATACAGTTTCTTATAGTACGTTGTTGCTATGCTGAGTATGTCCGATCGGCTATGATTCCATCCCTCTTTATCGTTTTTTTAATTTTACTATCCAATCTTCGTTCCGTAATTCTCAATACGCTTTTTTAATTCCTTCTGTTTTCTCAATACACTTTTTAATTGTTTTCATTCTGTGTTGTTTCCGGTCCTTTCTTATGCTATACTTTATTTCTTTGCTAATTTTTGTTAACTGTTTTCTTCTACCTGGAGTATCTCTTGTATTAATCATACGGTTTCTTTCTTCCAGTAAATTAACAGTATTGGATGTTAAGTATTTCTTTGATTCGTTATTCGTGTTCCTAGCTAACTTAGTTTGCGATTGTATAGTGTCCTCAATTGAGTTATATTTTTCTTGAGTTTCTAGTTCTTTTGTTAAATTCTCTAAATTTGTAAATGCGTCTTGTAAAGCAGTTGTAATTTGTTCTATATCGAAGTTTTTAGGATTTCCATATCCTGTTTATTGTCTAGGTCTGGTATTTTTTGGTTGTTTTGTCGTTAATTCAGTTCGTATTAATTTATGATCAGTGTTGAAATTTAGATTCTTGATTACCTCAAAGTTTGTGAAATATCTGGTTTTGTTGGTCATTATGAAATCAATTTCATTTCTAATCTTTCCATTCGGCGATATCCCTGTCCACATGTTCTTTTTATTTTTCTTGTACACTGTGTTTAATATAGTCAAGTTGTTCCCCAGTGCAAATTAGATCATTCTTTCTCCATTTCTGCTTCTAGTTTTGTTGTGATACGTAAAGCTTCCTATTGTGGGCTATTCTCCGGAGCATCTTTCACCAATTTGACCGTTAAAATCTCCCAGTACTATTAATTTTTTGTGGCATTGCTCTATGATAGCTTTATTCAGATCTTGGTAAAATTTGTTTATAGTTTCCTTTTTGGCTTGTTCTGTAGGTGAATATATTTGCACAATAGACCAGGGAGCTTTGTATCCTAGTAGTTTTAGATTTATTATTGCTATACGTTCCGAGAGTTCCCTTTGATTTGTTCCAGCGCACACATTAGAAATTAAATCCTCTTCTCTCAAGGTACGGATGTTTAAAGCTGCGACGTAAATTTTCGATTCTTTGTGCTTTTAATTGAGGTACAGTTTATCTTTGTCTTCTTCTTTTGTTGGAACGTTGTGGTCTCTTTCCCCCCCGATGACCAGTCGACTTGTGGAAGTTTTGAGGTTTGTTATGTTTTTGTTATCAGTTGCCTTGTTTGGTTTTAGATTCCGTTTGCCGTTGTTTAATTACTATTGTTCTTTATTGACAGCTAAGTTTGAGAGAGAGTTCGATCTAGCCCGCGTCATGTCGAACGCATCTACAAAGCCAGATGACCTTTTGAATATCGCTGGATAACGAGTTTCTTGCTTTTTTGACTGAAATTTACATCCTCGGTGATGTAAATTTTCTTTAAATTCTTCCTGTTTTTAATAATTTCAGTCTTCTTCCAATTGTTTACAAACGAGCATAAGATTGGCCTCGAATTATTACCTTCTAGTTGTTTGTGCCCTAAACGATGTATTTTGTTGACTTCTGAGTTTTCTAACTTTATTTCAAGGTCTTGTTTGAGATGTTCGTTTAATTTTTGTATTAAGTCTAGTTTAGATGTTTCTGTTTCCTCTAAGCCAAATATAATAATATTATTTTTTCGCTGTCCTCTTTTAAGGTACTCCAACTCATTCTCTAATTTTTCTCCCTTTGCCCTTAGATTTCTGTTCTCCTCCACTAAAGGAATTAGTTTCTCTACAATTTTGCCATTATAGCGTTAGATTGGACTTCCATCTCGATCTTCATCTTTTCAAATAAAAGTTGAAATTGTCCATCCATCTTGTAAAGTGTTTGTGTGTAGCGAAACGTAACGTATAAGATAGCAACGAATACGTATTAGGTAGAAATATTTTTCTTTGTTGGCAACACTGACAGTAATGTCAACCAATGTCAGTTGTGTTTACGTCAGATATTTTGTGTTTATATTTGAACAATTCCAATAATTTATGAAAAACTGGTTATTTGTACATACTTCACAACATTTCTTCTATTGTTTTCGAACGGAGTAAGTGTTTGATATCACCTCGAACTATTTGTTTTCATTTGATTATATTAGAGACTATAGAAATGGTGTTCACAGATCAACAGCCGGAAACGGATATCCATATATTGATATATATATACACACACACACACACACACACACACACACATATATATATATATATATATATATATATATATATATATATATATATATATATATATTAGAAAAAGTCTATGGTGTAGTAAAACAAAATCGATAATTGATAATGGATAATTGCATATAACCATGAAATCTACAAGAAATTTAATGAATCTGATGTTGTCAAAATGGCTAAGGATTCTTGTATTAGATCGTTGGTTCATATATTTAGATATAATGTACGTCGCCAACAAACGAAATTATTTTTCAAAAATAGAAGGAAAACGACAAAGAGGAAGACTATCCACTAAATGACTAGATTAGGTTGATAGGTTGAGAGAGACTTAAAACTTTTGGGAGTAAACCTATGGAGGGCTGATAGAGTCGGATAGAGGCAGTTTTGGAAAACAGCCTTGGTCTGTAACAGGCTGAACTGCTTAAGAAATTATCGCTTTTATTTTTCTACATATTCCATTAGATTTGCCCTCCATAAAATTTCCAAATTACTCTTTTTTATTTTAATTATTGAGATAATTGCAGAATAATAAAATTGAAATACGGCATATCAAATATATATATATACATATATATATATATATATATATATATATATATATATATATATATATATATATATATATATACATACATATAAATTAAATTAAATTTAAAATTCAATGGTTACACTAAATTTCATTTAATTATTACCATTATTATCTACTACTTGTCGCCCTCTAGTTAGATTTTTTTTAGAAAAATAATTCGAACTCAAAGAAGATCAAAACGACCTTCTTACTTATACTTAGAGCTATGAATAATGATAATCAGAGGGCACAATGTCCGAGGAATATGGTGAGTGAGTGAATACACCCTAGCCAAGCTTTTTTCTTTATCAGGAGTACGTTTTGCAACATGTCGTCTAGCATTATCATGCAGAAAATAAACTCGATCCTGTTAACTACTGAATTTGTTAGCTTATCGGTCCAAGTGTTTACAGTAAATATCTGCAATTAAATGAAACTACGTGATGTAGTATTATTTCTACTATCTTTAATTTCTTTACCACGACCTAGGTTTCGTTGTATTACAACATCTTCAGGTGGGATATTAGCAAAGATATCTCTTCTAATATCCACCAAGAATCTTTGCTAATATCCCACCTGAAGATGTTGTAATACAACGAAACCTAGGTCGTGGTAAAGAAATTAAAGATAGTAGAAATAATACTACATCACGTAGTTTCATTTAATTGTGAATAATGAATTTCTACAAAATTAACGCCAAATATATTCAATATTCAGTAAATATCTGCATTAATTATAGATCCCTCTGAAAGCAAGTCCTAATAAAAAATGCCCTTGATATTCCACCAGTAGCTGAACATTACTTTTTTGGCACCTATTTTAGGTTTGGATACTGACACCACTCCTCTTTCTCCGACACCCAGCCACTGACGTTTGCGTGTATGGTTAACGTATGTAACCCACTTCTCATCGCCAGTTACTAACTGATTCAGCCAGAAGGTGATATAATGACAATTCGTGGGGTATCAATATATCGTATTTTTAAACTTTTCCCAATTCGTGAAAATGTTCTCCTATGGTGCCATGATTGCAGGGTTGCTCATCTGCCTTTTGACGAGTCGTCAGTTGAGGATGGTCCTCTATTAGGCGCCGTAATCGTTGAACGTCAATTTCAACAGGACGTCCGGTACGGGGTTCGTCCTCAAGATCGCAGTCCTCATTCCTGAACTTTCGTAATCAAATCTTTGCCGTCACCTAAGAAACCGTGGACTCGCCCATCGCATGACATATATTATTTACACGATGAAGTTCGCAAACTAATGCAATCTGAATTTGATACAGATTTAAATCCATTATCTTTTATGTAATTCACTTAAAGCTTCGGCATTGACTGTTGTTAAATGACTGCACCTTAGCCTATTTATAACCGACAATAAAAAATTTTAAGAGTTTTGAGAATCTTTCTAGAAAAGTCCCGAAATTTTGGCTAAAAACACACTAGCCAACGTAATATAATATAAACATTGAAAATACATATACATTTTCTATTTACTCTAAATCGCAACGAAATAAACGTCTCGAATAATGTAATCAAATTACTGAACAAATTCTATGAAAATTCATTAGATTTATTGAACTATTTATTAAAGTTTTCAGTTCAAAATATTTGAATCTAACTAAAAATGTTTCCGCAACTGTAAAATTTATTTTCTTTTTTGTGTGATAATAAATATAAATAGATAAATATATTCATTTGGTGTCAACGATATGCAAATTAAGGGATCACAGATAAAATTTTTAATCGGGTTTTACCATATTTACTCACGTTCAAGTAATCTCCTATCTTGTCTAACTTGTTTAAATGGAGTATTGGCAAGTTCTAAAAAGAAGTATAATTTTATTTCCTGTCTTTTTACGCTATGAAATATTTGCAGTTTTATCTCAATACTTGACATTATCTGGTAAAGGTGTACTGAAATTATTTACGTAACAAAAGTGAAATTAGTAACAAAATCACGCAAGAAAAACGTTAAACGTATGTATGAAATTCAAATTGACCATCGCTATACCTTTACATACATCGTGCACACCTAAGTTTAATGTCGTGCAATTTTTTTTAATTTTCTTTACCGTTTTTAATCCTCGAATTTTTTCATGATCAGTTCCGGTTACACTGAAAAATACGTTTGATTTGCTCCGTTTCACATATGAAGTGTTGTTCCTCAATTGGACAGCGGGCGTGATAGAAGTTGGAGTTAAGCGTCATTTTTCTGCTCGCCAAATGTACTAGTACGAATCGGTTTCCGCTCCTTTTTCCTGTGATTCGGCTGAACTCGATATCGATCCAATGTTGAGGCATGAAACAATTTTGGGTGTTGTTATTATGCTTTATAGTGCCATATGCTCGTTTTCATACACTATGTTTTATATAAGGGGTGCTTTTGTCAAATAACGAAGTAGTTTCTAGTATAATTTGAAAAAAATACAAGACGTAATGAAAATGTTGATTTAGAATTTAGATTTTATTATCACATTTTCAGTTTTTAGTGTTCTGTCACCCAAAATTAAAAACGAAACCCTTACGATTCTATTCAAGTATCTATTCATCCCCTTGTCACAACCGTTTTTTCTCAGAAATGGCTTGACGTAAACATTTTAAATTTGGCATATATATTATTAAGCATTTATATCAATATGTAAACTCAAAATCTCATCGCCAATTTTAGACGAAAATGATAACATTTTGACCGTGTTTATAGCATGGTTCAAGTCTGCGAACAGATGAAAATGAATAGAATGAATCAACGAAACAAAAAAATTGGAATTACATTAAAAATGAAAACTAAAGGGGAAGAAATAATGAAGTTTAAATAAAAGTGGTGCCTTTTGCATTGTAAATACAACGAGAACAATATGTCCATGCGTGCGAAGCCGCGGTTGAGATGCCAAAACCTAAATAATAAATAGACCATATTAATACACTATATTTGGATAGTGTATTGGTTACGTGAAATTTTTACTTTCAATTTAGTTATTTTTTGTATTGATTAATATTATTTGATATCAGGAAGTACAATGATTGCCAAACTTCCAACCTTTATCACATTCAGTCGAATGAAATCTTTGAATGATACAGTAAAGTGTTACTCAGACTTGGGCAATGTTTCGCAAAATAGTGCTGCCTTGTAGGAACATGGCTTCACAGGCCTTTACGTCTAGCTAGAACAGCTAATTAGATTCATGTGGTATTATCCCGATTATCATATGATCCTCAAATTTGCTAGTGTATGAACTAATCGACAAAACTTAACATTTGAAAGTATCTGCAAAGTTTATAGCTTTATACTCCCTTAAATACACAGAGTACTACCATGGTCATCATTCGATCCTCAGGTTTACAGGTGTAACAATTGCTTGTTAAAACTGAAAATAACAACTCGAACTCGAAGTTTATAGCTGAAATAATCCCTTCACCAATTGGATATAATTTTCATCCTATTTACTACAAATCAGCCTCGTAATACCGCTTTTCAAATAAAGGAAAACGCGTCGAAATTTTTTCAACCGTTTGGGTTAATAGGATATGCCATATCCGTTCAGTCTTGGGTAAAAAGTTTGTACACTTCGTTATGGTCGTATTCATGGTACAGACTTTTTGCATAATCTGCTAAAATTGTAATACCATTGTGAATGTTAGGTTTATGACAGTACTCTGACAAACTACAGAGAATTTACCCGGATTAAGTTGGACTCTCTTCACTTCACTGAACCAAACTTATCTAACATGCTTCATGTTTCAATAGATAACGGTGCGACGTTACATGACGTAAATATTAAGATCTTCGGCGCACGTGAAGCTCATTATTGGAGTGTTTCAATTATGTATGTTGTTTCGCAGTCATCTTTGTTGCGCTCATTTCCTCAAATTTTACTGCAGTAAGTTTTGGATACAGTTTTTGATAGTGCTACTTATTGGGACAAAGATAAAATCAATTAAACAAAATAATTACTGATATACGCATGCAAACACACACACACACACACGTATATATATTTTTATATATATATATATATATATATATATATATATATATATATATATGTGTGTGTGTGTGTGTACATACATAAGGAATAAAATATAAACATTAAATTGAAATGCTATAATTTGAATAACCACGCGCTTCATCACAGAAATGTACATGTCTTTACTCTGTAATTGTGTTATTTATATTATAATCAAAGGAGATGGAAAGGTGTAAAATAGGGAATTTAAATAGGTAATTTCACCAGTGAATATAACAAAATTAGATTTTATTAAAACTGAGCAATTGTTCTATGGAAGAGCAAGAGTACTCTTTCGAATATTACCTGGGCTAAACCATGCTTAAATATTACGTAATTTCCTTTTAACTGAAAATATATAACTTGAAAATGCTGTATCTAACCACTTGTTAACATACTGCAGGTTTAGGTGGTGAGATTAAATGAGAATAACATTTATTTTCAAATATATTATAGCGAACCGCATCAGCAATACCAATGGTCATACCACCGGCCTTAAGGAACTTAATTCAGCAGCTCGCTTTTGATCACGCAATTTACATAAATAACTATATGTCGAATGCTATATAAGAGTTGTTTTTAATGTATTGATAGTAGTTTTTTCAAAATAGTTTTTGTTTCTGTTTAAATTTTGTTTGCAGTTAATAAAAGATATGTTTACCTTTAATAAAATTCAAGATATAATTAAGAAGAAAAATCGATATATGTAACAATATGCATTTAAACGGTGTTTTATTAACCAAACCAGTTCAAAACATAATACAGATGAACAAAATTACACAACGTGATGACTGGTAGTTTCCACATAGGGACATATTTGAGCACTTTCTGACAGTGTCGTCAGTGGATCCAACAGAAATGAAGTCAATGCCCCCGGATAAGGGAAATCTGTTGGTTCTTGAATATTTTTTCACCCGGAAAACAACGTTTTTCTGTAATTTTCATCATATTATTTGTAAATTGTGGATCAATGTTTCAAACCTTCTAAGTGAAATATGTTTTAGGGCCGTTGAATTGAACGCGTGAAGTATATAGTTACATTTTATTGATTACAAGGTGTTAGACAGTGTGAAATTTGTTCATATGAAAGGAAAAATTTAAAATGATTCTGCTATACTCCATAATACATTTTTAACAAAGATTTAGTTTAAAGAGGGTATCATCACTTTTTCAATAAAGATAAAATATATGCGAAAAATATCTTCATCGGAGCTTTGTTCGGAAACAAAATTTAATATAGTCAAAGGTACACGATCTGTTTTTCCTCACATCTACATACTATTTATCATGTTTACATTAGATTATTATAATTAAGAAGGCAAGAATTAATATAATACATAAGCGTCTTTGATCAGGTCCCTAATAAGAAAAAAATTAAATAATTGAAATATTATAAATAGCAGGAAGCATAGAAAAAAGGCAGGAATATTGGTGTAACTCGGAGGCGGAAAACAATGGGAAACAAAAAAAAATTTGTAATAAAAAGTCAATTATAAATATTAGCAGACAGTCAATCAATAAAAAAAGAATGAGCAAAATTTGTAAAAAATGGTGACTTTTAGTATATTCTTATAAGTACATACGTACATACCAACATGTACGGACATATGTCAGTTCCCGAAGGCAAATTTAGATCATGATAAATAGTGGGTAAATAGAATTAGAGAAAGGAATATTAATCGATCTTTTTCGATTCGATTATCTTTGCTAATAGCCCACCTGATGTAATACAACGAAACCTAGGTAGTGGCAAAGAACTTAAAGAAATTAGAAATAATACTACATTACGTAGTTTCATTTAATTGTGAATAATGAATTTCTACAAAATTAACGCCAGATATATTCAATATATTAATCGAATTTTATTATAATCCTGAGACTCGAAGCTACTTCATAAAAAAGAACTTAACTATTTAAGTGGGCAACTACAAGGCTATTCACATATCCTTCCATTTGCCGCTTTACGATTTGTATTTTTAAGAAACATTTCGATGGGAAAACACGTATTTTGGCATAATGATAAGGTATATTAATCCATATATACTTCAATGATAATACCCAAAAACAATATCTAAATATGAGTAGGGCGAAATAAATACATTTTTTTTTCAAGTTGTGTCGTACAGATATATCATCTCCAAATTATGCAAAAAACATAATTCCGCATACAACGTTTTCGAAATCGCCAAATTTCAAAAGAATTAAAAAAACAAATTTATATAAATTTACCAGAAAGTTGCCGCTTTACTATACGGTACTTCTCGATCACATTGTTGTGGAGAAATTTAGAGTATTTATACGCCTGTGAAGATATGGTTATGTGAGTTATATAATCCGATTGCGAAGAACATTGTGAATATTTATAAATAGTTTAACGAATATACTATATATTCTCGAACCAATTATTCTTTTAAATATTTTACGGTAATTGTACATAAGCGAAATTTTCATAGTGAAAGTTCCATTTATTAATTAATAGTTTATTAATTCGTTTATTATCCATTAAATAAAACAATTATTAACCAAATATAAACGTTTAGAAACTAAATACTACTCCCTGACTAATTCGTCAATAAATCTGCGGAATTATGAAATCTTATAAATTTTTCATGCATCTTTCTTTTGGAATTTAGATACTAGCTAATAACAATTTTTCAAAATTATCCCCCTAAAGGTGTTAAAATATTACTGGAAATTGTCATGGAAATTTCAAAATCATTAAAGAAAGTCAATCATAAAGAAAGCGGGTAAAACAAGACGCATTTATAGTTCCTTTTTGGCTATATGACATATCCCAAATTACGAACCAAGTACTCTAGACGATATAAAAATGGCGCATACTTACATAAACACGTATCATAAATGGGAAACACTTTGCTATCACGTTTGTCCAAAGGTGGTCGTATTAAAACTAAATCATAAATGGAAAACACTGCCATGACATTTATCCGTTGGTAATAATATGCGACATGTTCGCTTTGGATGAAATCGCTCGATAAAGATATATTCCACTTGACGTTCTCTTAAATGCTTTGCACGTTTCATGGTTTCGTTGGTGACACTTTTTCATATAATTATTCATAAATATGTTACAATAAGATACAAATTCATATTAATAGCCAGTGATTATAAATTGATCATGTTAATCAAAGTAAATAAGTATATTAAATTTGTTAATTCTTCGTAATTACACGAAATTTCTTGGTAATTACGCCTTTGATCACGCAATTTACTTAAATGACTGTGTATCGAATGCTATGCAAGAGTTGTTTTTAATGTATTGATAATAGTCTATTTGAAATTGTTTCGGATTTTTAATCACGAAACTTGATTAGTAATGTAGATCTAATTAAAATATCTGCATGGATGCACTTCACTTTCGATCATTTTCTTTGTTTTATTTGCTATTAAGGTGTTAAGTGAAATAAACTTAACGAGAAATTAGCTTAAGCTATTTGAACTATAATGTTTATTTTATATTTTGAATCTATTATAATATTTAAGAAATAAAACTGCATTGCATATTTCTAACCTTTTTAGTTTATAGACGAATAGATTTTTATAAAATTTATATATAAAATAAATAAAAATTTATCAGTATAATAAAAGTAACGGGCATGGACATTTCATAAGAAGGAATAAATCGCATGCGTGTATATGAGTGCATGTGTGTGTACATGCAAAACTAATTCTAAAGCCTATTTTTTTAAATTTGCCTTCCCTTTCACAACTGAAAACATGAGTTAGAATTTGCTTTAACTCACATAATTGTTTTTCATTTGTTTGATTTTTTAATTTTCCTGTACTCTTTGTCAAATTTTCAACTTTTAATAAAGGGAAATCTTATAAAAAGTTTCAACTTCGAAACTGTAATGCGGGTAAAAGGATGTTTAGTTCAGTCATGAATAAGTACTCTAATTACGATCATCTATGGCAGTGGAATGATCGGACTCCGTTAGGAGAGATAAATGGATTTAATTTTTATTTAAGCAACAGAAAAATGTTTTATTTTTAACAATATTTCTTTTTACGAATCATGGAGAATACGCTATTTATATTCTTATTTAAGTCATAGTTTTTATACTAGATTAGGGTTATAATATATTCATATATTATTACACATGCCATCTGTATCAAATTGTCGTAATATTCATTAACCAATTAATGTTCTACTAAATAACAAGAAAACAAAAGAAATTTTTTTGCGCAAGTCACAGTTAAATAAATTATTAATTTTCAGAGAATTGCGTGTATTTCTCTCTACTCATATCAACAGATATCATTTAATGGAAGAAACTTTTGTGGCGCTGGAAGCCTAAAAACAGTTTGGCTTTATATATGTATGTGCGTGCGTGCGTGTTGGTGTGTGTATGTGCGTGTGTGTGGGCATGGGTGGGCGTGTGGGTGCGTGAGTGTGCTTGTGTGTGTATGTATTTATACATTTATTTGTAATCACTTGCCTGTACCATATATCTCTATGTGGAGACAAATATTTAAAAACCCGGCAAGTACGAGTCTGTTTTTATCGTGAACATCTTAACAATTGTAGCATCTAGTATCATTGCATGCAGTTCTCATATAACTTAAAAATCCCTGTGTGAAAGAGAGAATTTAGGCGGAGGAATATATTTTTGGCTTGTCTTTCAGTATGTTTCCGATGATATAATAAAAAAAATAATAAGGAAATATAGGAAAACTTTTGTAACTTTTGAAATGATACCGCATAATATACACAAAACTTATTTTTTTTATTCCAGTACATAATTCTCTACAGTACGCAACCTGAAAAGAGAATTACTTAATAATAACTTGGGAAAAGAACATATGACAAAATTTATGGATTAAAATAAACTTTTCCCACATTTATAATTTTTAATCCAGGTTTATAACGCACTTCTTTCTTATCATTATAATGATAATAACACTCCTACTTCTGCTACATGTTGATTTATAAAAATTTATTTATGAAATGTGCATACATCGCATCATATAAAGCGAATTGTTATATATATTGAGGTAGATTTTGGAACATATACAATGGTTAAATTCCCTTTGTAAACAAAATTGAAAACCCAGTTCGTCTACATAAAATTATAATTTTGTTATTATAATATAACAAAAGACCTATTTAAGACTCAGGTATAACTTTTAGACATAAGACTTCTTAAGATCGTGATATAAGTTTTTGAAAATAGTTTCAAAATTCTTTGATAAATTTATAAAAATTGGATATAACCGAGGTTTGTTTGATTTATATTTTCTCTTTACAGCATCGCTTAAATGGAAGCACAAAAATAAAAATAAATTCTATTCAAGAAGTAATTCCATTTTATGTGTTGTGATATGCATTTGAAAAACTGTTTTTCCGCCAGATTTTCAGGTAATATTATCTAATTTAAGTTCCCCAATTTTTACTAAAGATCTATTTAATCAAATAAAATTTATAAACATGGTGTAAAGAGTACAGATCTGTCGTTGTTACCTAGAGAGCGGAAACGTTTCTCAGATGAATTTGCAGGCATTCCAAATAAAAGTATAAAATTTTTGACAGCTCACCTGCAGAGACCTAAAGAGCAAATACAAGACTGATATTTAAAAAAAATATTAAACATTTCGTAAAATTTAGTTTTTTGTTTAATCCGTAAAGAAAAAATTCTGTTAAGCGTAGAACACAAGGACTTCCGAAGTAACTTTCATCCTTTCGGGATGTTCCGTCAAGATTTGAAAAATCCTGTTAAATATTTAAAAATAAAATATTTCTGAAATTAAAATATTTTCTTTAAACATAAACAGCTAACTGAAAATATCAAATTTTCATATTTTATTTCGCATTACCCGTATTGAATATTTTAAGCGACCGTAAGTTCAAAAGATACAGCCTTTCAAGTTTAACCCTGAAATTTGATATTATAGCCGTTTGGGGAAAAATTAAACGAGCTTCAATACGATAGGGGATCGCTTTGCTTTTCATTGAATATTTTTGCAATATCTCAGGATTAGGGCGAAAATAGGTTGTTTTCCAATAACTCATTGTATTCAATTCAATTACAATTAAAATCAATTTTTAAATTTTTTGTTTGCTTAAATATTTGGATATTTTTTCATACTAAATTGATAAAAATTAGACTTTTTTTCCAAATTTTTAAATTAAACGTTCGATTATTTTTAGGGTAATATAATTATTTCGATATTTAGTCATGCTTATACTAAAATTATCTAAATGTGCATAATTAACTGAATAAAAATAACTACAAATGTTTGTTTTATGTAGTTTATTTTAGTTTCTTTTTAGTTGAAAAGGGATAAGAATAACCAATGGTACCAATATTTAGTACAGTTTAATGCTGACTAATACAAACATTTTTAAAACTATGTATGAAATATCTGGACTATCTGAGGCTATCTTGTATGGCTTAAACTCGATTTATTGCACATAAATCAGATTAAAAACGAGGGCCTCGTTTCAGTATAATTTACGCATATTGAACTATTGAATATATACATATGAATTAATTTATGTATATGCTACATAAATTTAATTTGTGATATTGGCATTGGAACAGGTATACGATACATAAATTTAATTCCTGATATGAAAGTGAATTTTAAGACATGCGTGAGACATTAACGTATATAAACGTAGTATTTTAGTCAATAAGAGATTTTGCCTTTCAACACAGTTCATTAAAGCTCATAAGGGACTAAAATTAGTAATTGCAATTCAGTGGCTCTATTAACTATCTAGAGAAATTTCATTTGGCGTGACTGTTTTCCCAACTTTATAACTTGAAAGTTTAATCCTATATATATTTGCCTTTAGAGTTATCCTTAGGCATTCAACCACTACGCATGATTGTGTAGTCACCAGTATATAAAGCGGTAAGTGGAAGTGAATTATATTGATTTTAAAATGATTTTGTCCTTTTTTACATAGATGTAATTTTTGCAGGTCTACCGAATAGAAATTTATTTTTAAACCTAAAGCACTTTGCTGGATTAATATTCTGGATCTCAAAGTTTCTTTTTAGTTAAGATATTAATTTTGAATCCTGCTTGTTTCCAAAAACTATATTTGATATTATCTACAGAAGTTACCTGTTATTTCCTGATAGGCTAAATCCAGTAGTGAGTATAGATGTTTACAAAAACGATGGCTCTAAGCTACAGAAGGGATCGAGTAGAATGTTTAGTTAGAAATCCTATTTTATTATCATCAATTAAAAGTATTTGTGTAAAATACATACAGAATCTAATTATTTGTTGTGTTGTTTACTTGTGTGAATAAAACACACTTAAAAGTTTGTGTCTAAATGTGTAGGGAACATTCGTAGTGCGAGTGCTACTTGTACTTGATGTTTTTTTTGGTCGGTTGAAATTATATTAAACCGAATTGCAATTTTTTGAGTATTTAGTATTTATTCAGGGATTATGAATGCAAAAATATAAATTGCATTTAATTTAATGATAGATAAGCGGGAATATATTTGGTTAGTAGGAAAGTAATGAGAGTATATTTTGACTTCCTATTCCATTCTAGAAAGTGACAGAACTGCATAACACATATCATTTGTGAAAACGATAAATCGACTTTTTTAATGTAGGTTAAATGATACGTTTCTTAATCAGCTTGTGACTAATTATATTAAGAAAATACATTTAGCAAAAAACTTGTATACCTGTAGTCTGAAATATATGTTTATATTGTACACCTACCGTATTCAGGGATTATGAATGTAAATATATAAATGTTATTTAATTTAATGAAAGATAAGCGGGAATATATTTGGTTAGTAGGAAAGTAATGGGAGTATATTTTGTGCGCTTATTCTTTTCTAGAAAGTGATGGAACCACATAATACACATTATTTGCCAAAACCATGAATCGACTTTTTTAATATAGGTTAAAAATACGTTTCTTCACCAGTTTGTGACTATTTATATTAAAAAATACATTTAGCAAAAAAATTGTATAGATGTAATCTTAAATATATGTTTATATTATACACCTACCGATTAGAAGTTATATTTAACACAACCCTCTTCAATATTTACATGAACTTGTCAATCACGAGTTGATATTGCATAACAAGATTTTTGCAAATATTTAAGTAGACAAAACACTTAAAAAGTCATATGTATATAATAAAATAATATATTACTTAAATATTATATTATTTAAACTAATTTTTAATACCAAATTTTATCTAGTGAATATATTTTAATGATTGTTACAGCTTTTAGAAAACCATGAACTTCATAAAATTGAACAAAACTCTCTTTTTTTATTTTCTTGCTTTTGTGAAATATGCTGATAAATAAGCCTTATAACTGCACTAAATTTTTTACATTTTTCACGAATGTGCGAAAGAAAGAGTAAAAATTTCGGTTTATTTTTAGTTTTAAACTGTAAAATATTAGGTATAACAAATGAAGATGTTTAATTACAAAAAAACAGCAAAGTGCAAAGTGTTGTCGAAATATACTCATTATACTTGATCAGAGACAACTCTTTAATATTAAGCTCCATTTGCTTTTCCATAAAAATCAAAATTTTTCACGTGAAGATGTAATTTACATTTGTCTATTGCCTCTAATTTTATATTTAGAGAATTGATATAAAATATTTTTAATAACTTTATGTTTTGAGGTACAACCAAAAAATATTAAGTGGAATTGTTTTTAAAACATCATATTCCATTTCATATTTGAATAAAACTTCAATTACACGTGAATGTAAAAATGAAGAAATGATTTTCAATATTTCAGAAAGATTTTACACATAAGATCGGATCATGCACAGAAAAAATATACTTTGATTCAATCGAATACTGGTTTCAAAGCAGTCTTAAAAAAATCATGCCCCTTTTGATATTATCCGCGCTTTTTTACTTACTTTCACATTCAGTTTTCCTTCATGCTCCATCATTTAATTTTTCCTACCCAGTATGTTAATTAAACCTAATTTATTATTTTTTAATATTTTTATAAATTGATATAAATACATTAGAACTAATTGCTCGCCTTCCCTGGTCGCAATTTATCGTAAGAGACTGCTTTATAGCAATAAGTTTGTATCATATAAAAATGTTACTTTAAAGATAAAATAAAAAATTCTATCTAATTGCAATATATTATTTACCGTTTACATAATTAATTACTAAGATAATAAGGGAATCAAGTAAAATATAACATATAATGTGTTTTTTCAGGAAATTATATATCGTTACGGAACAAGTGAGCTCTGCAACAAAATGGCACTCGTTGACTTATTCTTTGCTTGTATTATTATTATCGGAATAAACTAATATGGACACTGACGTCAATTACATTCAAACGTGCCTACCAAAAAATCAGAACCGTAACCATACAATTTACAATGCAGATACCTATTAAACTGATCAGATAATGTTTACTGCCAATCACGACATAATGGATCTCATAATTGTTCTCTCACTGGGTCCTTCCTCTGTTCTGTAGGTTTTTTGTTCTCTAAGGATGGATTCTTATATAGAGCGTAATTCATTTAATTTGTAGATCAATTAATTTTATTATTATTATCCTCCGTCACTTCATATATTTGTCAAAACAAATACAATTAATTTTCATACTTTCGTAGAACTTGTAATATCTTCCCGCTATAGACATGACGAAAAATTCTAAACCTGAAGTATAAATTTGTATTAATATTCACTTGCAACATTCATTAAATTATGGTATTTCCTTATTCAAGGTAATCAAATGGGGAAATTCTAAAATTAGCGTGTGTGCCGGAAATGGAAATATTCCAATACTTGCCTCAGGTATGTTAAACAGATTAAACGTAATTGAGGAAAACCTATTTTCCTCAGCCGAGAAAATGGATGGATCTCTGTGCGGAGTGAAAACGTAATTTATACGGACGGACGTGGGAATAATTGAAAATCGACATTTGTGTGAAGCTCCATAATGATACATAAACCTCAACGCGGATCAGGAAAACAAATCTCAAAATAAGAACTTTTAAATTATTTCCTCTTTAAGGCTTTAAAAAGTATTCCCGTATTTATAAGTATTCATTCGAGAATATTTTAAACTGTTTAAAATATTTTAAAGTATTGAATATACGTAATGTAAATTTTAAAAGCTAAATGCAACTAATTATGCAATTATACTAGTACAAATAGTGAGAATTTGGGCAGATTAGAAATTAACTATACAAAATTTTGTTAATCAAAATAATTAAAATCTTATTCTCATTAATTAACAATATTTTAATAAATAATATATGCTTTGTCTGTGTGGTTTTATTTCTCAGTTGTTAGTAATATTCGTTTATACAAACCACACAATTTTTTTCTGTTTTTAATTGTTCGTTCGTAACAAAGGTTTAAAAAAGCATTGTGAAAAGAGATACAGTTATTTGAAGTATTGTAGTATGCATGCCAAATTTACTGTACTTGTGTTTCCATCTTGTTTGTTTTATTTTTTTACAAATAAATGTTTATAATATGATAAATGTTTTATCGAGGTGTTAGAGTAGCACTATTTTTATGATATAAGATAATTTATATATGTACTGTATATAGTTACGATTGCTAATAATTAGCAATTGTCATAATTCATTAATGTTAGAAAAAAATTATTAATTTTTTTCTATCTGCCATTTTTATGTTGCTTAATTACTTAATCAATAAAGACTTAATTTTATTAAAGCATACCATAAAGTTCTTTTATTACAGAAGATTTTGCAAACATACTGTTCAATTGTGAGAAGTATCATTATTACATAACATAACCAAATAAAATTTACAATACTTATATTAGTTGACTATCCCATAATACTTGCAATGTTTTCTAAACCTTATACTAAAATATTTGCAAAAAAATATACCGATATATTTTATGAATAATTTTCACCAATGAAAAAATGCATAATAAAATAAAAGTAATTTCTTATCGTCAATGCAGATTATTTACAACACATATGTTTATTTTTCAAACAGAGCAAGGTACAGATTGGCTTCTGTATATTTGTCAGTAAAATATTCAAAGTTTAACTCTAAATATATTACTGAAAAATATACAAAAATACACACCACATTAATCATTATAATTGACGATGCGATTTATTCTGCACAGGATTGGATGAAATGGAAATATATGTAAGAGAGGAAAAAATAATCCATGAGTAAGCGATCCGTAGAGGTCATGACTCTTATCATTGAGGAGCATGACGTGTGGACAAGAAGGAGGAAGATCTATTTTATACTATTGTTTGAAAATATAAAAAATTTGTCAGACCATTATTATTGCAGATATCTAATATATTTGCACGGAAGAATTTTCCGTGATTTTTGAAAGGATTCAAAACATTTTTTAAGTTTCACTGCATCTGTGGCAGGCAATTCCCAAATGTCGTGTAATGTGGAGAAAGAAAATCCCTAATAACTTCTTTTTAAAGTAATGGTAGGGGTTCTTAAAATTTAAGATAGGAAAATGTAATTAAAATATATGTTGCATATTTTTAAATAAATTATTCTTTAACGAAAATATTTTAGGTAAATGGAAAAACAAACATAGGTACAAATGGATGTAATACAAATTTGAAAAAAATTTTCTTTTTTGCATAGATCAAAACGAATAAACCAAGTTTCCAAAATCGTATCAGAACTTAAGGACAACACACATAATAACATTTAAAAGTTAGAAAAGTATGCTTGCTGCGTATTTCAAACGGCAAAGCGATCAAGTTCACTCTTCACAAATTATAGTAAAAATTATAGAAAAATTTATTGAATATGACCGATTAATAAATAAGGAAATAAGAGTATCAAACTGATAATAGACAGAAATAAAACAGGTGAATATGTTCATTGTGCATAACGAAATATAAAAATATAAGAAAGTAATCATAAAGAAATTTCCAATAACTGCTAGTGGAAAAAGAAAATGCATACTTGACCGGTGATAAAAATTATTTTCAATACAAGCCAATAGCATCAGAAAGTAGACTAGCAATTTTCCAGAGAGGATATTACTATATTGTATAAAATTATATTATTATGTTGTTTAATATTAATATAAAAAAATTCCAACAAATTTAGATGTAAGTAATCTAAGACGAAAGGTAAGGTATAGTCACCAAAGAGACTTGAAATAGAATTAAATTGTGCCACATAATCTACAAATTGGACAGTGATCTCTTTTAAGTAATATAATAAGTATGTAATACATTCTACTTGAAATGAATTATTAAATTATGTACACACCTTAATTCCTAATTGACATTGGTAATACTGGTAGGTTTAAAATCGCGTTGCAAAATCATTTTGACCAAACCAAACAAAACAAGTAATCATCAAAGCAATCTCTTGTAGTATTAAAATAAATAATTTCTATAAATATAGAGCGTAATTCATTTAATTTGTAGATCAGTGAATTTGATTATTGTTTTGTCCCGGCACTTTTTATACCTGTATATATATATATATATATATATAAATATATATATATATATATATATATATATAAATATATATATATATATATATATATATATATATATATATATATATATATATATATATATATATATATATTATACTCGTTATTAGATAAACCGATTAAAATTTCAAATGAACTTTTGATTTATCAATAATATTTTCAGAATAAATGTTACAATTGTTACCCATAATTTAAGAGTTATCATTTTACTTATATTAAAAGTTTAAGATACTAATAGAAAAGGAAATGTATTAAAGTTCGAATCGAATGAAGAGAGGCGATATCGATAGAAATCAGTTGTTTTATAAACTTTTCTACGGCTGATGTCTAATTTATTTTCGAATAGAAAAGGTAACGATTGTACCGTAGAAAATTTAAAAGAAATGTTTATTTTACAGTCATAAGCCGCGGGGAAAAAAGCAGAACATCGTAATTTAAAATTTTAGAAGAAAAATCTATAGTAAGATAAAAAACTCATTGCAGGTCGTTGCATCGTGACTAGCTAATATTACTTCATCTTTATGTGACATATCATGTATTCTTAGTCGTAACTTTAATTACTAACGTCTTGTTATTGTTAATATTATCGTAAATATTAACCTAAATTAAGTGTATTTTCAACGAAATAAATCATGTTAATGAATAATATATTTAATATTAGCTTATTTTAAACATGTAATGTGTGCGACATATTTTTATATAATGGGAAAGAGTGTAGCTAAATTTGTTATCCACGACGTCAATAATACTCCCGGGGAAAGGTAATTGAAATATTTTCTCGCTATTGTGGAAGAATTCGATCTATTGTCACAAAAATCGTATAAAAATATTGAATTTTACGATTCCTTCTTAAGAAGCGCTAATAAATAAGACGGTTTTATAGTTGTAATCGAAAGAACCAATAATGAGCCACAAAGTCCTCTTGGGTGTGTCTAATCGTGTAGTAATTTTGTTTGGAAAAGTTCTGAGAATGACTGTATTATGAACACTGTTACTACAACCTTGCAAACAAGGAACCTCCAAACTTACTTAAGCTTGCATTTCAATGGCAAACTTCTGCGGAAAGTAGAGTGCGAAATCAATTAAATAATTGTCTTTTGTCATTTTAACACTTGGCTGTAACTGTAATGTAACTTATAAAATATATTTTAAAAAACCGACTTCGAAAAAGGTAGGTAATCAAAAGTAAAAAATAATTAACTTAAAATAGGTACATATTTATTTGCAATAAATAACTAAGTTTCGTATTTTTAAAGTCGGTGCCAGCAATGTCAACCAACTTAAACAGATTTATAATTTAACTTAAATTATAAACTAAATTTAAAACTATAACTTCTAATGTACTTCGAATATTAAACATATTTATAATATACAAATTTACATCTGCTTAAGTTGATTGATGATGCTGACACTGACTTCAAAAATAAGTAATTTTGTTATTAATTGCAAATAAATAGGTACCTATTTTGAGTTATTTATTTTTTACTTTTTAATACCTACCTTGTTTGAAGTCGGTTTTTAAAACATATTTTTTTTTAGAATTTTCAGTGATTAATATATTATTATAAATTATCACAATTATTTTTCTTAGAATATTGGCTATTTATTAAAAGTGACGGGCAAAAGCTAACACATAGATAATTTCCTCTTTTTCTTAAATTGCTTATCAATAATACATAGAAATGAAGCGACAATAGTAGCCGCCAATTATTATCTTTTAGCCGTTGAGAAGTTCGTTTCTCCATACCCGTAGTCCAATATACAATTTGCAAATTAAAAATTACCACTTGAGGAATTCCGTTCTCCATATTCCATTTCGGATTTTGCAAAGTAAAAAGTATAGAGAGCTAATAGCATATATATTGAATCACTATAGATTGATTACCATCTGTTAAGGAGTTACATTATTCATCTTCACAACTCATCATCACACACTGACCTGGTCGATGGCCCAGTTGTTTTGCAAAGTAAAAATTACCGTAGCAAATATTTTAGATTACTTTTGATTTGCCACCATCCGCATGAGCCACCATTTGCCACCATCTATTGATCACCTCCAGAACTCATCATCAGACACTGGCCTGGTCGGCAGTGTAATTATTTTTCAAAGTAAAAACTGTTAGTAGCAAATATATTTAATCACGGTTAATTTACTTATATCTATAAAGGAGTTCTATTGTTTATACCTAGAATTTATCATAAGACCCTTACCTGGTAAGTGGTGTAGTTATTTTGAAAATAACAACTACCCTAGATAAGTAATTATCGCTGAACACACATGAAAAAAAGATTCCAACGAATTACAACCTCCTCATTTTTTGAAGTCGGTTAAACATTAGTAAAAATTGGCAAAGAATAATTATGGTAATTCACTTGCAAAAAATTAGATTTATAAACTCTTAGACTCAGGTGATTCCCGCTATCAATCATCTAGTTATTATTAAATTGTAGGTTTGAAAATGTAGGAACTATCTGAAAAAAATGAATGCGTGGACATAAACTTTAAGTCCAGTTGGTTTAGCTCCTTAGAGAAGAATACTACTCTAGCCATCATCAGATACTTAATTTTATAGGTGTAAGAACTGTGTGAAAAAAAACGAAACATTTCAACGTATACATAAAATCTCGAGCCAATTTCGTTCCTTGACCATTGGGCTACTATTCTAGTTAACTTCAGATCAATGCAAGTATGGGAAATGCCTAATAAAACTGATCATTTAAACTAAGACCTGAAGTTGACTGTATTACTATCTGAGATATATTATTAAAAATTATACCCAGCCTACAAATAAAAACATTTTTGAAAATCGATAATCCCCAAGAAAATCGTAACAGACACACGCATTTTCCTAAGAAAAACAAATATACTATTTCTGTCCTATGGTGGGTAATAAGTAGTGTTTGAAAAGTCTCGACATTTCAAAAGTTCTAGCACACGATAAATCCTAGGAAAAAAGTCCAGAGGGTATCCTGGAACTTCGATACATTTCAAAATATAATAAGAATCGAATTAATTTTAGCGAGACATATCATTAAAGTAGCCATTTTGATAAAAATCAATATTTATTAAACAGAAAATTAATTACAATTTTTTTAAGGTACTTTATAAATAATTTGTTCGTATATTTCTCATTAACAGAGATTGATTTTTTAGTTGATAAGACCTCACCTTTTCAAAAAATATTTAGTAAAACATATATTCGTACTAATCACCAATAATGACTATATAATATCTGGTCATTAGTCATATAAAGTAAAATAATGAACGCTCAATTAAACTTTTTTATTAATTTAATAAAATAGGTTTCCGAAAAATTCAATCATTATCAGCTTGGCCCGATACAGATTGTATTTGCTTTTCTCAGAACAAAAAGACACTCTCATGTTTTCAACTGATGTGGGTTTTATTGTCTTTAAAGTTTTATAAATAAGTTTCAATCTTTCAGCACTTTGCCAGTGCCTCAAGTAACTCAAACTCTTTTTTAATATTCCTCCTAATTTTTTTTACAAAAACTCGGCTAAATTTTCTAATTTATTTATTTGTTTGCCTCTTCCATTTGACTTTGAAACGATTCATTGGATGTGCTTTGTACTGCAAAACTATTGGTACTAGTTTTAGTGTCTATTATTTCCAAGGGTACGAAGGATGTTTTAAAAGATTATGCAATAAATATCTCCCGTAAAAGCAATAAGTGTAGTATTATTTACATTTGAATGAAAAATTCCCTATTTTAGAATTCTAAGCTGCGGTGGCTATTTGCAAATATTTTGATAAATATGATCTACTTTCATCTATACGGACTTTTAAAGTTTTAAAGGGCCTTGACGCCAAATTACCATTTATCAACTAATCACTTTCAGTAAAATATAAATTGTTGCTTCGGCTGTGAAAAAGGAAGAAGTTTGTCTACCTAAAGCTTTTATATGTACAAGCTACAATGAAGTAACGATTGATTCCGAAAGGAGAAGATTGATTTCATTCCTTTTTTCTTAGAAGTTGACATCAATCAAAGCTTTGTTTAAGCAATTTTTGGGCTTTAAGGACCTTTCTGTCGCTACAAAGACCAAATTCCACTTTATTTTGACATTTAATAAGAAAATTAATTCTTTTTCAAATTTTACTTTAACATATTTCTCTGTTTTTTTCGGTTAGTTTTTCTAAATAATTTCACTAAAAATCGAGTTTCGTCAAACACCCTTTTTAATTTTACCTATTGGTTATTATAAGCAAATCATTTCACTCCTAGTCTCCGCCAGAAGAGTTATTGATCTCCATGATCACTAGCATCTGTATCTTCCTATAAAGAGGCTGCGGTCGAGTAGTCTGTTTTTTTTATAAATTTTATCTTAAGTACCCAGATGTATTAAATGGTTAAAGAATAGGTTAACCTCACTGGGGTTTTTCGTTCCAAAAATTTTCATGAAACTTGGACTATCGTTGGTATTTGTCATAACACGTTTTTCAAAATCGAATTAAAACCATTTTTTAATGTATCTATGGCTATTTGTTTGATCTCTTCGGTAAAGCATATTCCGCGTATTTAACCAGTCCCAAATTGAAACTTCTCCATTCATATTACGCAGATAAAAATGGACGCACCTCCAAGTGACGCACCTCCAAGTTACTTCTGGTATAAGTTTCAACCTTGAAACTTATACCAGAAGTAATAAAATCTTTAATTCAGAATCATTTCTTCTTTTTTCTCAATTTATGTTAATTCAATATGATTTTCATGACATCAGTTTTGCTCCTGGATATTTTGTAATCTTTTTACATGATACACTCATGGATTATGCCTGATGTTTCGTTGCCTTTAAAACCAAGGGGAATAATGTTTGAAAAAAAATCCCTGCATATGTTGTTATGATAAATCGCTTTCAGTTTTATTTTTTTGATTCCGGTTTCTAAGGTTTTTCACGTTGTATTATTGATTTTGATTTTTTCGGGTTTTTATGAAAATATTGTAGTCTCTTTGGGACTGACTGTTAAAGTCATTATAGTATTCAACACTTTGTAGAGATTTGTTTATATGTAATTGCGATTAATTCGTTTATTTTTTCATAATTTTTGTGTAAATCTGCATTTGCAAATTATTGGTGTGACAATATATATATATATATATATATATATATATATATATGTATATATATATATATATATATACATATATATATTCTTCTTAGTCGTGCACTCTTGACAGAGTGGTCGTGATCATGATTCGGCCGGTTCCTTCGCCACTTACACACGCGATGTGACGCCATGTAGTTTGGTGTTTTGCGGAGTGAGAGCAGTCATTTACACTGGAGTGCGTCGCAGATTTTATTAGGTCTGTCCACCGTGTCGGAGAGCGTCCGCGGGATCATTTGCCTTCGACTTTGCCTTGCACCACCAGTCGTTCCATGGAGTCCTCGTTACGGGTGACACGTCCAAAGAATTTGAGGATTTGCAATTGCACAGTCGACGATAATCTCTCTTTGATGTTAAGTTCCTTGAAGATCGAAACGTTGGTTCGGTGCGCGGTCCATGGGATCCTAAGCAAACGCCTCCAGCAGCACATTTCCAGCACGTCAATTTTGTGGCGGTCTTGCATCCTCAGCGTCCACGTCTCAGCTCCATATAGAATAATCGGAAAGACCAGGCATTTCATAAGTCGAACCTTTGTGTTTCTGATTATTCTGCGGTCTTTCCAGATCTTTGATTGTAAGCCCAAACTCCAATGCTGTGGTCTCCAGTCGTTGTAGGAGAGACTCGATTTCATCTTTTGTTAACGCTAGGAGGGTGGTGTCATCTGTGTATCTCAAGTTTGATATCTTCCGACCCCCCACTGATATTCCCTTATTCCAATCTTCAAGAACAATACGCATTAGGTATTCTGTGTACATGTTAAAGGAAGAGGAGATAATATACAGCCCTGTCTAACACCTGCTTGCGTTTTGAAGCGTTCGGAGTCAGTATCGTCTACTCGGACCGCGGTTGTGCCATCTTCGTATAGACGCCTAATGAGTTGTACAAGACGATACGGTACACCCATTTCCGTCGGGACCAGCCACAGTTACCACCACTTCACGGTATCGAAGGGTTTTCTGAAATCGACGAAGCATATATAGAGGGCAATGTTAAATTCTCTAGCCTTCTCTACTATTTGTCTCAATATCAGCAGCTGTTCTCTCGTGCCTCGACCTTTTACAAAACCAGCTTGTTCGGAGGCGATTTCTCGGGACAAAAAACTCTGTAGCTTTGTGTTAACAATATGCAGTATTATTTTACTAGCGTGGGATATTAGGGAAATGAGTCTGTAGTTACTGCACTTTTTTGTCGATCCTTTTTTGTGTAACGGTATGAATCCATAGTGTGACCAATCCATAGTGTGGCACACTCCATAGTGTGACCAATCGCTCGGCCAAACTCCAGTGACCCATATACGACAGCAGATGGTGTGCAGTATGTTTACTCCGACTTCCCCCATGGCTTTCACTGTGTCGATCGGGATCTCATCAATGCCTAGAGTCTTATTCCATTTAAGATGGTGTATAGCGGCCCGCACCTCGCCGCACCTATATATATATATATGTATATATATATATATACATATATATAATTGAAAAAAAAATCAAGTTACTCTTTCGCCTACAGCTTGTTTTAAAAGTAGGTTAATTCTTATTATAATAAACAATTACTGGTATGATTATAAATTTTACTGAGTATCACTTTGATATCATATCACCTTAAAATAACCAATGTCATCTATGTATCGTCACCGCGTGTTTCACAATCACAAAATTCGAATCAAAAAGCTGACAATGGTTGACTGAGGTGGCTGCCACTAAGGATTTTGGAAACAGATTCACGCTGACACGGTGACAATTTTTTCTGATCTCATAAACGCACGTCACAAAATAACAACATGGCAGCGAATATGTTTATAGTGTACTCACTCAATAAGTTACGTTTGTAGGAGTACCAAATAACTACTCGTTAAACTAAAATATGTCAGTGATAATAAAGCTTAATATGATTTTTGTAAATAAAATTATTACAGCACAATTTTGATAAGCGGGTCTAGAGAATCAACTCGAAATCCCGGGACACTCGACAACACTTGGGAAAATTCCCGGGACTTCGAGACACGAGACTCCCGTGATCTAAATCTTAATAATACGCTTAAAATACGATTTATTAACACTAACTTTTTCTTAAAAACCGACTTTCTTTGAAGCTTGCCTAATCAAATATTTAAACGAAAAGTCTGTTAATTTTTATTATGATATCAACAATAGCAAGAGGCCAGTAGTTAAAGCTTCAGTAATATATATATATATATATATATATATATATATATATATGTGTGTGTGTGTGTGTGTGTGTGTAAATACAGACATACATACTTTAATAATTTATTATATTTATATAAACACCAAAAATATATTTACAATTTGTTTTCAGTCCCTAGATTCTCTAAGAAATATAAACTTGTAATGTTCGTAAATACCCATAATAATTATTTAGTCACAAATATTTATATTTCAAATGTGTAAAGAGATGTTCCTAATTAACATTTACACCATAACATAACATAACATTTCTGATCGATATCAGTTGTCTTTCTTCGATACAAAAGACAATTTCTCCCAAATTCCAGGATACCTGATTTAGTACATGAACTCGTTTAATAATTAGCCAGTGACATGGTTGTAAAAGTCACCGTTACGTAACAATATTACAGGTAATTGACCTAAGAAATAATTAATTTACGCTGAATATTAAAAATTATTATTCGTTTAATACTGCAAACGATTCATACTAATCGTCAATAGAGAAAGTGGACTGTAAAATAATTTTTACAATTGATCAAAAGAAGTTCCCTTCCGCTGATAATGAACAGATTTTGCTTTAACGATTGTCCGTTTTATCCGCGTTTCCTCAAAATTATTTAGCATTGAACTTTATAACAAACTATATCCACAGTGTCCATTAGGAATAACGATGTTTTAATGATGCATTTTGAGCGATATATACTTGTACAATTAATATTTTCTTTTCGAAAATTTATTTTGTACTCAGTTTTATTTTCCTCTTCGTAGAAGGAATGACTGGAAAATTCAGATTTAATATCATTCAAATTTTATAGCCTTTCTATTTATTTTTTACCAGTATTTGAATGGAGAAAAATTTTAAAAAACATTTTAATATGATTTATCCGTCTGTATTAATAAAAAAATTAACTATTTTCATTACTACAGTAACACCATATTTTTGCATGTTAATGTTGTTATTATTGTTATATGCAGAGGCATATTATGCCTATAGATTAGGTAAGACCACATATTTATTATTCCAAATTTTTTTAGTGATAAATATATAAGTTGAAGATTCTTTCATGTTAAGACCTATTGTGAAATATGATTATCAGTGCCCGTGATTTTCTTGTCATGAATATTTGCTAAACTTTACTATTAATACGTCTGATACCACATTTATCAATTATATTCAATTTATCAATTACAATATAACAACGTCTATATATTATCCAAACAATACAAAATATATGGGTGAAAACTTATCAAAATGTTGATAATATTTTGGTTCTATTCTTGCATCTTGCCTGACTTGTAAACAAATAACCAGAATTTGAGAAAAATAGATTAAAATTACATAAATAATATGATTTCATTCTGTTACTTTGACAAGGTCTAATTAAAGATGTATTTGTTAAAAGTCTTCAATTAACAGTCGCGCTGAGCCTACGATTTTATTATGGTAATAAACTCTAAAAAATCAATAATTCCTCATTTCTTCTAGCTTTGTTGTATTATTTTTTAATACGGTGAAATGAATATTTCATATTTCTTGATATTAAATAGTTTCTTATGGATACTTACCTTTATTTTTATTTCCTCCTTCAAGCTTATACAGAGTGATGAAATTCTTCTACAGACCATTTTTCTAAAAGTTTCAAAAAACAGCATGGTGTCAAATATCTCGTCACCTATTTTCATGTTTTGCTCACTTCACGTTATCTTATTTTGGTTTACATTTTGAACATTTTAATCCCAAATAATTTCAATTATATCTTGCTTCGCTTCTGGTGTTAATCAATTTATGAAATGATAAATATTTATCTCGTATCTTTGGTTCATGTTAGCACATATATGTAGCTATTTTCACCTTTTCCCAAAATACTTTTCTTACTTCCACAAAAATAGTTTGTAAAAAAACATTTTGTTTATAAGTAGAATAGACTTTTCTTTGCCAGTCTTCTCTTTTTCTCATTCTACAAAATAATGTTCCTTCCCCTGTTTTTTATTTTTACTATCATTCTATAAATGTTAATACTATATGATCTCTTCCTGTTCCCAAGTACTATTAGTTTCTCTCACCTGCGTCAGTTTTTGCTCATGAGCTCGTTTCTGACCTTTAATTTTAAGATATATGCATAATTATCTTTTGGCCACGAACTCTATTTTCTCTGCTTTATTTATAAAAACTCTATTTTTCTCTAGAAAATTTGTAAAATTGCTTTACAAAAAGTACTCATAAACAATTTTGTTTTGGCTATATGTTTTTCAGATATTCGTCATATATTTAAATAGATAGAAAGGAAAAACTCAAAAGATATTATCTGTGCTAATGATATAAAATAATATAAAGCTTACGTACTCCACTCTTTAACAGAAAAAGAGCTTAAAGCTTTGGCTATATTATAATAATGATTAATGCTGGAGATTTAAACAAAACAATACCTTACAAATGCCAAGATAATAAATATCCTATATTTGTCAAATCAAAGCAAACATAAAGCTGCATCGATCCTATAAAATGAATTGGATTCATCCCTCCTAACGACTTCCGATACATCACCGGCAAATGTGTTCGAACTTATGAGCAGTAGCAGCTGACCCGAAACTCAATTTGGATTGCGTCGCAAACCATTTTTCAGATTGGAGTCTCGAAAACTTCAAGACATTTATTTCACTATTTTAAAAGGTTGCAAAGAGACCGAGGAAAAGAAAATTAGAGCAAATATCCCCCTTAATTTTGATTTTATCCTATGTTTGACCTAACAATTTTTTAACACTTAATTATATATTCAATATTTGTAATTACTGATACAGCCAGCAGACCTCTTCATTTGCTTATTAATTCTCTTGTACTTACAGTCTTATATAAAAATTTATGACGAAATGGAAAATATAATTTTACAATACCGTTAATATTGTCAGAGTCCCAAAAACTTTCCTAAATAGGTAGGGTTAAGCCTCATATAATTTTATCATCCGACTTCTGCGGAACTTATATCTGCTGGACACAGAGATTCAAGTGTGCAGTCTCGTTAAATATTATGGATGTACACCCTTTAAAAAAAAATTATCATTAACAGGAAATAATTTTTGAAATTATCATTAACAGGAATAAAATTGGATAAATAAGATTCAATAAGAGTAATAGGTTTTTGTAAGGTTTCGATCAGAAGTTTCCTTTTTATTACGTACCATTTCTATTTGATAGTAAAATGAGTTTTTATAATAGTGCAACGTTATGCGCTGAAGCTTATCATTAAAAATGAAAATTATCAAATAAGGTGACAATTAAAATTGCTTAATATTATTGAGTGCCATTTCGTTTTAGGGCTTTATTATCAAATATATATGAAAATGATATAGTTTTTAAAAATTCCTTAAAATTCCAGTAATGTAATACATATTCATTTTATTTTACTACAACACGATTCATTTGTCATTTTTGTGTGACATATAGACACATTTAACACAATTCATGTTTAGAAAATTAGAATATAAGGTCTTTATTGTTCCTATATTTCAATAAATTTACAGCATGGTAGCTTATTTGATATTGAGTGTATGGCATATAATATTTGTTTAACTTATATCTATGCTTAATTTTTCAGTGATTATTTTAATTCAAGTTTAATATTTCAAACTTTAAATATTTTGAAAGCTTTCAACAAGAAAAAGTGACTATTTTTAAAATTATTAAGATTATTTTGTAGAATTGAAAAATTGTCAGGACAATTTTTTAGCGTTTCCTCTAATTTAAAGTCTATTTTATCCTGAATGTTCTATTGCTTGAAATAAAAAGGTAATTTAACTAGTAATAATTACTTTTGGTTATGGTGATAATGTACAACAATCGAAGAGTCAAATATATTTTCTACAAAACGGCTAGTGTAATCATAAATTACTTTTTCTTTAACCGTATTTTACTTGTTTATTAACGCATTAACTGAGGAGAGACTGGGTGACGTTTAGAATTCTTCTTTGTGGTAACTTGCATAATTGTTTTAAAGTAGACTCATTGAAATAATTGATTTTAATTGGTATTACGCCCTGAAAACTTAATTTTAACTAATTGGCATATTTTTGTATTATGAGTTTACAATGTTTAGTTCCAATTAACAAAAAAAAAAATAAAAGAACCTATGTTTCAATTGTAATTATGCTGATAGCATTAAAATAAAAGCGTTAAATAACTCTTCTTCAAAGTTGGCTATTTTTTATGAGGAGTACTAAATTAATTTAATAAAATACATTATTAGTCCAGAAATATTAAATATTAGAAGCGGTACAAGGCGAAACAGAATGTACTTTCAGTATACGTGAGATTCTTTTCTTTCTTTAAAGCGACGACTACCAAATAAATTTTTTGCCCGTGGCTATTTTATTATATTTCTATATGTAGAAAATTGATTCGCTATTAAGATTTTGTTACTAGAGAAATATTAAAATAATTAAAAAATTATGCAAAGTTTTAAAATTGATAATATAAGACCAGCCTGTGTTACGAGTTGAGTTTCTAATTATCGTACAATCTGTAAAAATCACATTTCAAAAAATGTTTATGTCATAAACACGTAAAACAACTTTTCATAAAAGAGTTAATGAAAGATTGATGAATATTACAATACATTAAGTCCCAAAGAGGCAACTTTTTAAATAACAAGCAGTATTCAAAACAGATGCCTTTACATAAGATAATTATTATTAATTTTTCTTTGAACTGAATTTAATTTTGCTTGAATTTAGGTTTTGATATTCCATTCGTTACTGTCAAATGACACATCCCTTTAAACCTGCCAAGACATCCATCTTCCGAGACAAAGATAAATGTAATTGTTGCCTTTGGCCAAAAGAAACACTCTTCCGTGACTATGGAGCGATATCTGAATCTCGTTATGACGATCGCTTGTTTGGTTGGTATTTTTTATTATTTTACTGCAGGCGTTCACTTTTTAATAAAAATCGACATAGTGTATTACAGAAATAAGCGAATTTTATTAGGGAGATGTAACTGTAAAGTAATTGTAAAATAAATACGGACATTTCATATTATTGCAAGACTACAGTATCTATATTTACAGAAATGCAATTAAATTTGGAGTAATGGTGTATTTACATGTTTTGGCTATATAATTTGACCAAGTTTCTATAATTTTTATATTTAAATCGCAGTAAAATTGTATATAAATAAGACAAATTAGAACAGTTTATGCATTGCTTTTGACTCTTTCTGGCAAACGATTTGTAGACGTTGTATAATTTCTTAATTAGAAATGGCTATTATACCATTATACAAAGTGCATTAACCATCTCAAATCTTTACATAAGTAACAAAGGAAATTTAATTAATTTCATTTAAATCTTATAACAGAAATCCGTTGGAATCAAATTTGCACTTAAGTGACATTTAAGTAAATAAGCAATTTAAAAAAAATTCTGCTCATTTTTACATTTATCTTTTATCTATATATGAGTCATAAAGAAAAGTGTACGATTCGAGAATTATTTAATAATTAATACTTCCTGAAGAAAATATTTGTACGTATTATATGACGTTAAGCCAATTTTTTTTGTAAAGAAATATAACTTTTAAGTGTATTTAGGCATCCTTTTAATATCATGCAAAATTACAATAATTTTTTTTTAATATTACTCATGAATAAATTTTTATTAGTATTTATTTCTGTCATCCTTTAATATACTTTTTAAAGAATTGAAGACTTTTTGTCACATTATTATAATTAAATTACTTTCCTTCCCTTTTAACTTACTTCTCTAGAGCACAAAACGAAACTCAAATAATAAATAAAAGTAGTTTACAAAAATTACATAAGATTTACTAATTCATTAAAAGAAGTTTTATAGTTCAACTGCCTAACGTATTCAGATATTCAGAAAACTATTAATACTAATCACCGACCGATATTGTCTTTAAACCTATTAGATCATTAGCAAATGGGAAAATATTAAATCTGAACAATGAAGAATTTTCTCAAACTAAAAAAGTATGCTTTGTGATTAGTGAATGGTGCTTACTACATAGGTCATATACATCGGTAGGTGCTGAATAAGAAATTTGAGATTAAAATGCTGTGACCACTTTCTTGTAAAGGTTATTTAGATTGTTTTCTTTTAATTGGTTTCGAATACAATATCACGAATATTAAAATACATTAAAAACATTTATTATAATTTTGTCCCAAGAAGTAAATTTCTAAAATTACGAGCAACATCAAAATCAGAAGCAATGATATGACATATTTATGACTCATTATTACCTTAACTAATTCTCATTTTGCTTAAATTTAAAAACATTCCCTTCGTTACTGACAAGATATCCGACACATTTTTATACATCCCTTTAAACCTGCCGCCTCCCGTGACAAAGAGGACTGTAATTATTGCCGTTGATCAAAAGAAATACTCCACCGTGACTAATGGAGCAATACCCGTTCGTTTTGTTGACATTTTCTCAGTTATTTTTCCACGGAATTATGAAATCCCCGCTGTTGCAGGGGTTGATTCTGTAATAATATAAAAATTCAGTTGTAATATGTAACGTAAAAAGGAATATAATGATAAATCTTACTTGATGTTTAATGAACAGTATCTATTACACATGTCATATAAACAAATCGGAATCAAGTGAACACGAAACTTGGGTTCAAAATAATATCAATAACTTTAAAATGAACGTTTCATAGATTGTTTCAATTCATAGGCTATGAGATATTTCTTCACAGGTATTTTGTTGAAAAATCTGTTATACTATTGAGTGACAAATGAAAACATTCAAAGCCTATAAAATGGTTATAAAAATTGGTAAACCATGCAAAAGTAAAGTTTTTTAGTTTACGAAATATAGGTTTTCTGGGAATCTTTCTACGCAGAGTGTTGTCAATATATAATTAGATGAGTGTCTATTAAAGAACCATTGAAATTATTTTTATACAAGATTAAACAAATAATAGTAGAACTTGCAGTTAAGGAGTTCAGTACTCAATTATGCATGTATAAACATTAAAGTTTATTTGGCACATTTCTTAAATTAATTTATAAATTTTAATTTATTTTTCACGACGTAAATTTATTATCTAAATTATCTGTCTTTTACTGACGTACCTTGGATATTTGAAAAACTATGGAACGTGGAACCAGTGCTATTTTTTTCTGGCTAACTTTAAATGGATTTTTTTTCATAATATTGAGTTTTACAGTAGAAGAAGGACGCATATTTTTTTGCGGTCACTTTTGTAAAATACCAGAATGGTCTTATATATTTAGAATTCTAATAAGTCGCTCTTCCATTTAATATATACAGGCAGGCAATCCATAGCCTGTCTCCGTCTACTGCTGTATATCGACTTCTTTCAATGCACGTATCCTTCCAACAAGCACGTCGCCGCCATGAGATGTTGAATGTGACGAGTGATAAAATCTTAAATGATTATGCACACCTAAATTTCATTTGCGATTTTTCATTATGCGAGTTTTACTCTTATTTAAAAGGCTAAATAAAATTTGTAGCATATACCCTCTCTTAGGTATAAGTGAGTATACCACATGTTGGTATATGATCAGAGTAGAACCGAGTCCATCAACTTCTAAGTGGGCTAGATGGCACGAATATATAACCAAATGTAAAGAAAGCGGTGTCGTCGTTAATTTAGTTATAATCTTGACTTATGAACTTACATAGAATGTAGAATATCACGGAGAGACATTATCGATCAGACGTTGTTAAATTTTGTCAATTTTTCCTATTATCATCAATTTGGTTAGATTGATGTTAGTTAAAGCTTTGATATCCAATAGTCCTATCTTAGCCCATGGTTACAATCATCCGATTAACAGTAAACCCTAATAGCTAAGCCGTACGTTAATAAAACTTTTAAACATAAATAACCTCTCCGTGATAATTTAATGCGAGCTCGTGAGCTCGGCAACAATTAAGAGGTGCCCTAGACCTCGCACTCAGCGAATTAACGGAAAGTTGAAAAGTTCAAATTGAAATTGTTTTAACTAAAATTTATGCCATTGTATTAAACGGTTGAGTCAAAGTCGACGGTACCTGACTCGTGCAGTAGTATACTTGTTTACGTGATTTCTTTTGGTAACAATAATATCTCGTTGTTTTTTTTTGTAACGAGAAATTTAACAAACATAAATAAGTATATACAAAATGCGTCAATAAAAATAATGCAATACACTACAAGTGGGTGCATGTTTGTTTATCAGAATCGTTTGACTTGGAAACTTTAGACAGTAATAAAATATAACCCTATATATTTCAATAGCTAACATGTATAAGTAATTTTTAACAATTGTAAGGAACCTACTCTATAAAAAATTATATTCAAATACATGTTAGAAGCCAAACGTTATAGGAAAACTATATCAATTGCCCTACATTTCAGAATTTTTAAAAAATGATGATGTAGTTTAAACGCTGAAAGATACAGTTTCACAGAAATGCAATAGGTACACAATGAAAAATTTATGTCTCTATCTAAATGTGTCCGGAACCCTCGTAGCAGAAGTTTTGCTCTTTCTTCGCTCGTATTTTTTTTTTAAATTATAATGTGAGAACAAACAAATTTACTTTTCATAAATATAATAACAAAAACTACAGCCATTAAATTTAATGCGGTAAATATTACGGAGCGGCTACAAAATCCATATGCTTATTTCGCACAAGATGAAACTTTGAGCAAAGGAAGTTTAAATGGTGACTATGGAAAAGTTTACTACGATTGTCTTTGAAAATTTGAATGAGACTCTAGCAGCGGTCTCACATTCGATGCAAATCTCACATAATATAATGGGTTGCTACAAGAAATCTTGGTAATACGGTGATGCGGCGATCCATAAAATAATTATAGTTTATGACACTTATTTAACGTATACTTTGAAAACTAATGTTTAAAGCCAAATTGCAATTTCATTTTTTTACCTGAAAAAATTGGTTGATACTTTAAAGGTAATACCAATTTCAGTCATTCATTTTTACTATAGGAAATTAATATATAGCCTGATTGAAAATATTTACATTGAAAATATTATACTGGCATAATAAATAACCAAGCAGGTTAGTTATAAACATTGCACAATTTTTTTTACAGAATTTGCCCAGTACGAAAAAACATTATTTAAATGAAAATAGACATATTTTGAATAAAACACGATTAACTACATACTAAATTATAAAGAAAATCATAACAAAATAAATGTTTTTATTTAGTAATTATCAGGTACTTAACTAAATTTCGTTAAACTTAATACCACGATATATGGAAAAAAAATAAGCGATGTTAAATGTTATACCTTATAGTAGGGTCAATTCATTAAACAACATAATTTTGATTGTGGCTCAAGAGATGACCACAAGTATAATATATTGTTTTAAAAATTACACACAATGCACAACAATTTTACCTTTGTAATTAAACTACGATTTTCTGGAAAACGATTTAAAACATTAGTCCTCCCATAAATTACGAGAAAATCTATAAAAGAATGGGGCGATGAAATAATCATATGCAATTCATAATTCCATAGTAGTCATTTGTAGAAATATTTTAGACCTAAGCAAATAATTTTGTAAATTCCTTGTTCAACAAGGTGTTTAAAAATGCAAACTTGGTAGAAAGATATGTATTTTAAAATTTCTTCTATCTTTCCAAGTGTGCCGAACTTATTCGGTATATTCATTTACTCTGCTTTATTACTGTATTGTACTGGTTGTTGAAAGGGTCGAGATTAAATTTCGAAACAGCTGAACGTACTCTATGTTAATATCGCACGCCAAAATGTTGCATGTTTACATTTACTTCACGCCAAGCAGTGAAAAAGTATACAGAATTTGCACTGGAACTAAGCTTCCCTCCGTCATCTAATCAAGATTTCCAAAGGCAATCATGGTGTTTGTGTTCACAGAATATACTCCTATTCTGAAAACTTCATCATGCCAAAAATAATAATAGCAATTTTGATACTGTTATGTTGGCACATGGGAAAACTATCGATAAACAAAATGAGCGGTCTATAACGACAGTTTGGAACAAGATTGAAATGGAAAATTTGTGAACTAAATAACTAGGGGGAAGGTAAATCATAATTTACAAAAATCCAAGTTCAATTTGTGAATGTTAGACTCTAAGCATCAAGTAAATTGCTATGTAAAGAAAAATATACGAGTAGATTAATTTATTACTTTCCTCACTTTTTGCCATTATATTCTTTTTTACAATTTTTATTTATCAAAATTCAAAATTTTATACGGTTTTTTTGTCTTACGAATAATTTACAAAGAAAAATTGATTGAAGAAAGAGTTGCTTTTCATCTTACGATACTTAGGAATGTAAATATGGATTGAAACTGTTTCAGAAGTTATAATAAAAGGTTTTGAATAATTGATCATATAGATAACACTTTATGTGTCGCGGGAATATTTTCAGATTTTTTGACACCAGTATCTGGTTTCAATAAATCGTGCCTGTACTTCTCAGTTATAAGTATGCCATCAAATCATGAAAAAAAATAATTTTTCCAAGCAATGTATTTAACAAATCACAATAACTTCAGGTTTTCCCTCTTATTCCAGCTGCCATAGCTGACATTATTCCACAAAGTCAAAGGAAGTCATTATGGTACATAAAATCATTTTCTACTTTTTTACATGAAAATATTTAGACAAATGAGCTAGGTATATTAACAAAATTATTTTTTTTTTCATAAAAACAAAGTGCTCTCACATGTGCTTTCAAACCATGATCGAAATACATAATTACAAATTGGAATTTTTGCCATCACCTCTACCCCTAATTTATTTATTATTATACCATCTATTATTCACTTTATCTCAATATAAAACAATATTATGTGGACAGAAATTTATATCAAATGAAAAGGTCACAACGGCAGGTAATGCGCATTTTGAGGGCCTCGAGGAAATATTTTTAAAAATGGGGTAATTATTGTGGGAAGTGATCTAGAGTGCGACTATATTATAAAGTAGCTTTGCAAATAACAAAACTTATGTTCACATTCAGAACGTAATTTTCATAAACTAGCCTCGCATAATTGAAACTTTCCAATAAATCGGAAATAATTTTATTTAAAAATATATTCGATTAACTTAGCCGTTCAAAATTTGTTTAATGCTAAATAAATGTGTCTTAATTGTAATCTTGTCAATTTGTGTCTAAGAATTTCGAAAAGTATGAAAGATTTGTGTTCAATATGTTTTGACAACTATATCATCGCAATAAGAAAAAAATAGATTAATATTCCAATTTGAATCTTGGTAGAAAAAGAAAAACCTTTACTTAATGAAAGAGCATCGCTTTTTCGCACTAGACTGTAGCCCCACGTCCGCAACAGCCTTATATTAGTATTTTGGTTTTAAATTATAAACGTCTGCGGTATTTTAGTGAAGTACTCAACTTACCTGTAATTGGCGTAATTATATCCTGCGCCACCCTCCGCGACTCCGTTATTTACAATTCCCTCTCATCTCGAACGGAAACTTTCCTCACCGGTAAGTTATTGTACAACTTTGGGGAGGCCCGGCCCGAGTTTAATAAAGTTAAAGTAACAATTAGTATTTTGTGAGCTCGCAACTTATTTATTCGTTTAATATGAGTATATAGAAGCGTTGATGATGTAACAACGTTTTTTTAATATACTTATATATTTATTTTCTTTGTAAACTCCTTTCGTTTTATGTGGGAACCCAAGACCCTAATGGTCTGACGAAAAGAACTGGCAGCTCAAAATAAATAGCAGATATCCAGAAACTTTAATTTATTTATATAGAAACTCAAATTTTAATTTATTTTGATGTTACCAAAAACCAGATTTTGGGAAAAATTGCCTTCCATGTAGTAGAGACAGAATTTTAAGTCCACAGATAGACATAGAAATATTTCCTAGGATTATTGAAACAATTCCGGCAGTTTAATGAAAATACATCATGCCTTATTTAAAATATATATGTTCTCATTATGATAAACATGATACTATTTTCAACAACTAAAGAAAAAGATTGATTAAGGTTTCAAATAATTGTTTTTTTAAGGATTTTGTATATGAATGGTCCAATCAGTACCGGTCGCAACTCTAGTTATAGTATCGCTGTTTGTACTTGCGACTGCGTGATCGTTTTTCAAAAGCTCCTTGATGGAATACGTTTTAGATTCAAATTTGTTATTTTAATTTGTAACACCTTTTTGGGTAAAACTTCAAACTCGCAAATAAAATTGAAATTAATTTCGCAATACATTTTTTAAAGTTATGTAAAATTTAATTTCAAGGATACGCTTAAAAATGAACTTTCTTATTTGAAAAGATACCGCTCTATATAACGGTCGCACGTATTAGTCTGTCATATCGTAAAAATGTAACTATGCGGGAGACCATAAAATGTTCCGTTTGTATTTCTATTTCGGTAACAAGTCTGTTTTTATATTCTTCATGTTTAGAAACCTGGAATTATTCAATATAGCAAATACTCGTATCCATTATTTAAACGACAAATGTAAAGGTTCTCCTCAGAAAATGATTTTTTCATTTATTAATATCATCTATGGTATCACTTTTAATACAACATAAATTTTGTGCTCATATTACATGCATCAAATAAAAAAATATATATACCAGTTTATCAAAGTCCATGTAAATTCAAACAATGTAGATAATGATCTGTGCAGTGTGAGTCCGACTTATACTTGATCAGTGATTATTATATATTAATAAACATCAGTTTTTAATTTTGATAATTATTGTAGAATATCCTACAATACTTTTAACAAACTATGGCCACAATATCACATATTTTCTTGTTTACATAACTTTTCACAGTATTGCTATTAAATTTTGGACTCGAAATACCTTCAATTTGTAGTGTAATTTGATGTATACACAATTATCCATCCTATAATTCATTACTGTAACGTGTTTACGTAACATAAATAATGTCATGTTCAATGTTTTTTATGTTACTTGGTTTTGTAATGTACAGAATTTGACTTTTATGCTACAATAGATAACAACAATAACTTTCAAGGAATATATTTTTCTTTATCATAAATAAATTACTCGCTAATGCAACCGCAGTTAGATGACTGAGCAGTCTTCATTCTTTTGGGACACCATCTACAAATTATTTTACATGGAATCTGTATTAAGTAAAATAATAAAAGACATCTAAAATATTAAGTATTATTCAAATATGAACAACGATATGTCTAAATTATATTTTAACAGCAAATAATTATTATTCAGGTACAAAACAATATTTAATTACCTATGTGGTACGACAACGTGAAAGCACTCGATCATACCAGATAGAAACTTGTGCCTGGCTATAATTTTGGAGATTGTTCTAGATAAACTTCGTGTATTCCAGATATTATAATTTCATGAAAATTGTCAAAAAAATATACTCTGGCATAAAATATAACAATTATTTTCTTAAGCTTTTTAAATGTCTTAAAAGTGTAGGAAAATAAATTCATATATATATATATATATATACATATATATATATATATATATATATATATATATATGTATATATATATATATATACATATGTATATATATATATATATATATATATATATATATATATATATATCCTTAATTATAACTTCGGTAAGGAGCGTGAAAATCCATCTTTAAGTTTTATACTGTAAAATTCCCACACATCTTGCTTAGGAGTCCTCTTACTAAAAAAACACTTTTCGTATATATTTAGAAAGGATTTTTTTACACCTTGGGAACCCAATTTACGCAAAATTTAAACATGTGAGGAAATAGTCAAAAGAAAATATTTTTTATTTCTTTCGTAAAACTATGTTATAAATAAATTTAACTCATACTACAATTTGTTTAAATTTTTATTCAAATTTTAAATGTAATTTTCTAAAAAAAAATTCGTCCTCACGCTAATTAAGTAGGAAGTTGAAATTTTTGGCCTAGGATTATAAAAATAGAATTTTAAATCCACTTCAATATACGTACATATATATCCACATATATATAATTTAAAACAATATTAACTACAATATCCGTTTATACTTATAATGACGAGATTCTGAATATCTAAGTAATTAAATTAAAACTCATATAGAGTAACATTCACACTTAAGCCACTTCTCTTTAATAAATCCAAATTAATTTGTTATAATCTGGAAACCGTGTACAGAACTTTGTACAAACAAATTATGATATTCACTTCGTTCTATATATTATGGATTAAAAAGAAAGAAATTAAAAATACGACAGTTTCTAAGCTTATCGATACCGTTCAAATCCTATAACCGTTAGTAATGTGAACGAGCGTCATGGAATTTTACACATTTTACTTGCAAGTGGGTTTTTTTTAGTGTTTAGTCAATAAGTGAATTTTATATTATATAATAGTTCTAACATAAATTTACTAAACAAGGAATGATTTTTGCCTTTATTAATTTGTATTACTCTTAAACTTATGTTTCAGGTATTTGTGATTTCAATTGATTTTAATATAAAACAATTTATATGTGTGTTGTATAAGTAATAATAAAAATAATGTGGTTTATTTGCTGTTATCTGACACGACTGTTTAAAATACCGTTGACCTTCTCATTTTTCTCAATTGTTATAAATTTTGAAGAAATGTTTGACAGAGAATTGTATTGATGTTAAAAACTGAATAATATATTACATATTTTTAACTATATTTTATATAGGTTTATAGTAAAACTGAGAAACGCTATTGTCTCCTACCGAAAGCGAAGTTGTTTGCATCTAGATAAGATGCTGAAAAGCCATTATCCATCAACAGTGTTTAATCAGAACATGCCAGACCAAAACTCCGAGTCATTGTCGCATAATTAAATTCTACAGAGCCGAGGAAACGCTCGGAGCGATTATGGCAACATAAATCGAAACGCCGATAATTATCCAAAATTATACTTATATGTTATAATAAATATGGAAGAATGTAAATAAACAGATACAACCCTGGCGTACATGTTCTGTAAGTATTTTATCAATTGTTACAGAGTTTCACGAAGCACGGGAGTATGGAGCACACATTGAGAGGGCTAATTCAGTAGCGGCATTTCAGACCACAATTAAAAAGTTCATATCATCCTAGAAAATATTCATGACATCCTGGAAAATATTCAGTTTATTTTGAAATTAAATTTTTAAAGAAAGCAAAAACGTAAAAATACCTAATTGCTATAATACCTAATTGAAATATTTTGATAACTTTTAGGTTTTAAATAATTAAATATTTAGGATAATTTGATAAAATTGGGATTTATTTACACAGGTTGTATTTTTAAGATGTATATTTATACCGATAATTTCTTTTATCATTCTGAACGAAGACTAAAAAAACTCAAACATTTCCGAGACAATCGCCAAAGAAATTAAGAAAAATGCTGCTTTTTACCACAACTTTTTTCCCTAAATTCTTAATGATACTATTTCTAGACCACAATCCTACTGTTGATACTAATCCCGCTACTTCCAGAAAAAAAAATAATTTTATTAACTATGAAAAGAATCATTTTTAATATTAAATATAAAAAACGAACTAGGGTAATAATCCGTAAAAGGTTAGCGTGATGTCACTTATCATGTCTTAGGTACAATAAATAAAACCCAATTACAGATTTGTTATTCTATGTAAGTTATCTCTGAGTTATCTTCTCACGCCGACAAATATATTATCATTATAATATATTTACTGACATATGTCATCATCGAGATGTAAAGAAGTATTACGTGTTGTTTAAAGCGATCAAAAACGTAAATCAGCTGTCGTATCTTACAAAATCAGCTTGTTCTTAAGGAGATATTTTGTATGTGCTTAAAGTTACATTAAATGCGATAAAAATTAAACTAAAACCGACCATCATACAAAGAAGTCAAATGTCCTTTAGATAAAACATATACATCGTTGCGAATCGGAACTATAATCGACATAGATAAGTCTCCTTTTTTAAAGAAGTAGTTTATCCTTATCCAATGATGCGATTATTATGAGCGTTTACTTAGTGATAATTTTTGTCTGATATTTGTTTTCATAATTTCTTAGTTTTGGTTTTTTACTTTCTTTGTTTCTAAACCTTAATTCAAGTCTGATAAGTTGTTTTCTTTTTATTCGTTTTATTTAACTAATTGTTTTATTTTAATCATTTTATTACTATTTTAAATATTTGTTTTTTAAAATGAATTATGATTTTGCATGTTATAAAATCCTTAATAATACGTCCCGCTTCAATTTTATTAATGGGAAATGCAAGATATGATCATGAGTCTCTTGCAAATCGGCAGTACACAAAGAACTGTGAGCAAAATACAGATCCATTTGGTCTGGAAGGAGTAGAGAGAAGTACGTAAATCAAAATCTAATTTTTTTTATATAACCGCTTTAGGGTAAGTAACATTTAGAGTTTGTTGGTTCAAATAGGATGAAGCGATGAACAATAAATGAGTAATCATGAAATTACTGAATTCGCCTGACTTACATTAGTAAAAATTCCGATCATGTCTCATGTACACCGACTGAAAATAAAAATAATAGCTCCTTATTTAACAGTAAAAGGAAGGAATATTAAGCGAATTTTACGAGACTTTGTCTTCACGTTGCTTTTAATGTAATACTAGCTGGCGTTGAACAAAAAAATTGGATTTTGCACAAGGTTACCTAATCTAGAAACGGCTGAGTATAATTTGTATGTGTTTAAGCACGAATAAAATAGAATTATTTTACGGAAGAGTAAAAATACAAACGAATACGAATACGGTAATCAAACGAATATGTTAGACCTGACATCAGCAAAAGTGGATAACGTTTTCTAATATTGACTTAAGTTTTGAAAGTTTGAGTACTTGTCCGAGAAAAAGTTTGAAAGTCGCCAGTGCCGAAATATTGCTCATAATCAGCTTAGACGAGCTTAGGCGAACAAGAGACGCGTGATCGCCTCACAGTGTATTTAAAACATTTTATTGTGAAATTATGTTAAAGAGTTGATAATAAGGAAATCCACAATTACTGTAAGTTTCATAATCTCATTTTTCGTTAACCAGAAAATAGAGATTAAGAAATGTCCATATTTGTCCAGTTCAAAAAATTAATTAAAAAATAATAAAAGAGGTCTGCTTGTATTTGTTTGTGCTAATAATATAAATGATTTCGTACTCAATATTTTTGAAATAAACATTGCTGTTAATATTATACTGCTTAAAATTAATAATAAATGAAGTTAATTTCAAATTTAAAAATAAATTTAATGTTAGATTTTCTCGCCACGCGTGAGCTAAGGGTGTTATGGAAAGTTTAAATTTTTTTTATTTTTTATTGTTAATAGTAGTAGTGTATTTTATGACAACTTAATTGAAAATAAAACAGTGGCTGACAAAATTGCCTATTGAAGAATCTGTAATTTTCCATAATCAATAAATTAAATATTCACCCTCACCGAACACAAATGAAAACCACAAATGACCAACATACACGGGGAGCAGAGAAATAGAAGAAATATAAATTCAATAATAGTAAATACAAAGAGATAATTATTGAGCAACAATGGCGAATTTTAATTGAGCAATTATTTTTCTAAATTCTAAATATGATTTACTATATTATTTAACCAACCATATTAAACTACTATATAACATTTTGGAAATCTGTTTTATATAAAATAGTTTATGGTAGTTACAGTAGTTGGTCTTGGTGCCATTCAATTTTGCAACAATTTTTCTATATGAGAACTGCTAAAAGATTAAGGAACATAAAAAATATTTTTGATAAATGGAAACTTGTATGGCAGAAACATCTTTCCTTTCCCAGTGAAAGGATGTGTCGAAGAAAAACTATTGTATATTGTTTAATCCATTTTTAATTATAATAGAGATTAAGAAATTGCACAACTTAATGTAAGTTTGTATTTTATATGATTCTAATTTACCATGGTAAATAAATTGATTATAATCATTCATAATTTATAAATAAAGTGAACTAACAATATATCAATGTGTTATCGACACCAAAGCGAGGTCATAGCTTTCGGGAGGCGTTATGTACACATTTTCGTCTAATTTAATTGGTCATTGGCCCGTTAACTAAACGGCGCTATTTTAACAAGGGACTAAACGTTTTTTTTAACAATATTTTTAATGAAATATTTAATAAAAAACTGTTCAATATTCAATACCATAATACTATAAGTGAGCTAACGTGTATTTTTGCAAACAATGCACATTCCTTATGAACTTCAGATGACCACATTATAACATAGGTAACGTCATTGCGTTACAACTTATACTTATATATGTCAGTTGCTTCGTTTTTATATGACTACTGTGTAAATTATATTTCATTATAAATTTTTGAGAGCCTGCATATTTTCAGCGCATGAAATACTGCCTTTAATTTTTAAACTAGGTTAGTATTTGACCGGATATATTATTACTAAGATTATATAATTACTAAGTTACTTTATCCCACTGGTCGAAGTAAAGGTCTCCAATATATTTTACTTATGATTAAATATATTTACTTGTAAACCAGACTTGTGGTCACACCAAAATAATATTTTGTAGGAATATATTCCTGTTGAATATCCTTACATAGAATGACATGATTTTACGTTTAATTGTTGTGCTATTTTATTGAATTTTTCATAAATTTATATCAATGATCTGATCGTAATATATATTGAGCCAATGGTAACAATTATTTACTAGTTGTCTCTTTTTCTTTCGAGCAATCGAAAGTTTGACGTTATCATTAGATATTGCCGTCAAGGCAAGTTAGAAAATTAACTACATCAATTTTAACTCTTACGTTACAATCACACTATGCATTCGTGCACGTTACGATACCTTTTTACGACACTTTCTCTCAGATATTATACAACGAAAGCAATATTATTTTAGTGGCTTTTGGGATTATAATAAACCATTTAATATTTTTTATTTATGTTTGCAAAAAATAATATTATTCTTTAGCTTTAATACAATTGGCTATATCAGTCTTTTTTAAACATTCTCACTTGCAGTATTATATCATCCTTACCCATTTACGAACTCTCAGTTCATCACTGACTAAAATTTGTGGAAACTTTTTTATTTCAATACTAAATTTAAATGGCAAGAAAACATTCAAATAGACAAGTTCTTAAATACTGAACCACAATTAGTTGGAGGATTTATTGCCTCCGTTAAATTACCAATTGGTTTATCAATTGAATGATTAATTCTAACTAGATGACTACGAGGTTTTGTAGTTATATAGTAAGTACTTATCTTTCGTTATTGTTCTCAATAGGAAAAACGAAAACAAAAAGGTTTTAAAAAGTTAGAATTTTCTTAAATTTTACTTTTTTGATGCTCAGAAAAATACACCATTTCTACATTTATTTTTGTATGTATCATGTCTCCAATTTGAAAGACATGATAAGAACATGCATGTATCATACCAGAAATATTTACACATACACAGACACATGTATATATACGAATATATATATATATATATATATATATATATATATATATACATAAACATTATTTTTTACATTGTTGGTAAATTTATTTGATTTAGTACTAAATAAAGAACCAATTATTAAATTTTTTTCCCACTATATGTTACTTATGATTTAATCACTATTTGTATTTCGGTCGCTAAACTCTGCATCTCCGGTATCATAAATAAAAGTTTGTCTGGTACTGTGGTCTACGCAAACAATCCATTTCAGATTATCTCGGTCAGTTCTGTTCATTCCCCAGAAAATTTTCGTTATATTAATGGCGGTAAGATGATATTCTACAGGCTTGGGTAAAAATGTGTATGGCTTTGTAACCAAATGAAGACCAAGAGCTTTCTTTTTATTTCATACTATTAAGAGCTATAACTCGGTTGACTAATCTTAATACCGCTAAACACCGTCGAAACGTGGTTTGCAGTCTTCTTCTCATAGAGTATTATATTTCAACTAAAACCAATTTTTAGGTGGAGTAGGATTATGTATAAAAGCATATCACGAGAACTTGAAGAGCGATACTTTCCTTATTATGGATTTAATGGTTGCTTAATCTAATATACTTTCACACGTCACTAGAGTTTTTCATAGCATTGTTTTATTTATACTGGCAATAATCTTTTATTTTGAGTGGTTTTTAATTCAAAATATAACCTCTTTTCTATAAATTAACAAAATACAACACTTAATTTAATAGGAAATATAGTTTCAAGATGGAATGACTAGTTTACGTTCCTTAGAGTTGTCTTTCACTGCTAATGATAAATAATAACTAATTTATCTAGATGAACATAACTATCTTATTTCGTAAATCTATTGGCATTTTTCTGTTCTCGTGGTTCTTCTAATAGAAATGTTTAAAAATATTCGAGCAGTGCTATTTATAAGTGTCGTGCCTAATATTTTATTTAATATAAAATTTTGGTGAATTTTCGATTTTTCTTTTTGGAAACTACATTGAGATTAAACTACATATAGAGCATCTATTAAGTTTTCCTCATGTTATAAAAACTTTTTGCTCATTCGTATATTATATATGAAGGATATCTGTGAAGTGTTACCTATATTGTTTCAAAACTTTCTTAAAGAAGGTCTCTTAAATTCATTAAGTCACAAAATCTGTTCTTCAAACCCTAAGGTTATTTATAAAGTATTTCATCTAAAATAATAAACCGCCTAACGTATTTGTATACATTATATATTTAAATAATAAAGTCTAATTTCACGGTCTTTCAAGTAGTATATAAAGTTTGTTCAATTTGAGATTTCCGAACACGAGTTGTTTAGTGATATTTATATATATATATATATATATATATATATATATATATATATATATATATATATATATAAAGAATAACATTATAAAGTGTAAAAACTACCACTCAAAATGTTCTCTACGCAGATTACTAAACACAAATAATGTTTCCTTTCAAGGTTAAAATATCGTCGGACCTTGGAAACTATTTTGAATACAATTTATTTAACATTTTACTTAATCGTCCCTCGATGCGCTCCTTTAGGAGGCAGGCGGGGAGTCTTAAACTTCTCAACAGTTGTTTTAGTTGAACTTTTCACATTAACTTGATTAATACGTTGTGAAGATAATTTGTGGATGAAATCAACGGCTAATAAGGGAGCGCTTGTACCAACCCTAGTTACGAGCGGCGTATCAAGGACGGGTTTACCGGGATGTTATTGATTGGTATTTTATCAAGGTGAATGCTGAATTTCAAACAGATGTATATATATATATATAAATATATATATATATATATATATGTATTTATATATTTATATTTATATTTATATATATATATGTATATATATATATATATATATATATATATATATATATATATATATATAAGGGGGAAAGTATGTATGGACAGTGAATAGTCACAAAGTTTCGTAACTACTAAATTATTTATATTTGGTCTGATCTGACCTTCGAACATATTTTTCCTAATTTTTTGGAACTTCCCACATCTCTCGACTTTAAGTTTTCTGTTGTCTCCATTCGATGAAAATCGATTCATTGTATGTATATTTTTTATATAATATGTTACGAGTAAAAAGATACCAAATTAGAAATTGATATATTCCTGTTCTGTATTTATTTTTCTAACCTAAATTGAACTTGGATTAGAAAACAATTATAAATGTTGATTAAAGAATTCATACGTCATAATTATCGGGCGCGACTATTAATGTTTTTTCTATTATACAATTTTTTTTTTATTTCTTGACGCAAAGTTTTAAAGTTTTTTCTCAGGCGATGAGTAAGCAAAAAAAATGTAAATATATTTAAAAGGAAAATAGATGGAGGAAAACATTTTTATGACACAAAAATATTTTTATTTCATTTTTCACAAAATAAGAAATATTTTTTTTAAAAATAAATTGTTTTTTATTATCAATCTTCCAAAGCTGTAAGGTTTTTTAATTCTTACTTTATTTAGATGAAAAATTTTGTTAAGAAAATATGAAATTACACATTTACATGCTTTTCAAATAAAATTATAACATTATTTTGACATTCATATTGAATCGGAAAATTGGTGCGTATTGAATATTAAAAATATAATAACTTTAAAATACTTTTTCTTAACGAGAAATTTAAATTGATTATATTATTGTTGCTACGCTAGATTGATGTCAAACCTATGCGTAGACTAGCTTGATAATTTAACATAGTTTTAACATACGTGTCAGACAATAAAGACAATTAAAATTAAACGCGATTTACTAGTACGCCGCTCTGATGTCACTCGCCAGCAGATTGTTTCAAATTTTATTACTTTTTAAATACTTTAGTTTATAAATAATTTTTTTCGAAAGTTATTATTTCATCAGTAAAAACAAAAGCATATGACGAAAAATTGGTCACCATAAACATTTAATTATATTCTATTACATGTTCGAATTTTTTTATCCCCTTATAATATTACTTGTTTACTTATGTATGGCAAACATAGGCTCAAGTGCAAAGTTCTTGGTAAACTTATGGATAAATTTACACTCCTTGGTGTAGCGAGATAAATGTATATTATTAAAATAGTGTAAACAAAAGCAAATAAAAATTTCTTGATACCGTTAAGTCAGTGTTTACAATAATTTTCTACGAGTGATTTTAAACGAAACATAATTATTTGTTACTTAGAATAGTAGATTTCGTATAAACCATACTTCTCGAGAACTTTTACTTGACGTTAAAATTACAAAAATACATTATTCTCAAAAGCTTTTATTTTATTTGGCAAGATATTAAGGAGAAGATGAGATTATATTTTAGGTGCTTTTAAGTACTTATATTACTACAATAAATTATGTATAAAGGAGCAAATAAATTTTTCCTAGTAACTTTTTAATACATACATTCACTTAACCACTTTCTTTTTAATAAAACTTCCCTTAGCCTACAATTTTTAGTGTAATATTTTTGATATAAAAATATTTATATGAGTGCATTTGAACAGCGTCGATAATCGTGGCCCTACGTATACAAAAATATTATATGCAGGTGCTTAATCAAAACAGGGTGTTTCGGAAAAAAACATTTTAAAAGGATATTTTAAAAATAAGATTCTTCATAATCAGATACAACATATCAAATATTACTCCAGTTTAATGCGGAATTGAGTGATAAGTAGAGTGTTATTCCCGCCAAAATTATACAAATTCTTCCAAAAAACTCGAGCAACGTCGCGTGTTTTAAAGAATTTTATTAATTAAATTTAACTTCTTAAAATTTTTTTTTATATATAAGTCCTAAAAACTCAAACCAAAAGATATTTCTTAGGCCATTTTCTAATTTCGTAATTTTTTTTTCTATTAAGAGTAAAAAAGAAAGTTTTAAATCCACATTATGTTTTATATGCACTATAAATGGGTTATTTTTTAACGATTTAAATAATAAAAGAGATTTGACTTAAATGTGCTCTTTAGCAAAATCAGGGTACAAAAATATCATAGCTTTTGATAGAATGCAAATACTACATATCGATACATAATTTGAAATCGCTTTATCTCAGAAATAAAATTTAAAAGCCTATTTTTATCATTTGTTTCTTCACAATTAAATGAAACTACGTGATGTAGAATTATTTCTACTTTCTTTAAGTTTCTTACCATGACCTAGGTTTCGTTGTATTACATCTTCAGGTGGGGTATCGGCAAAGATCTTCACTAATAGCCCACCTGAAGATGTTGTGATACAACGAAAACTAGGTCGTGGTAAAGAACTTAAAGAAAATATAAATAATAATATATCACGTAGTTTCATTTAATTGTGAATAATAAATCTCTACAAAATTAACGCCAAATATATTCAACATTTGTTTCTTTACAATAGAAGACTACATATAACATATTACTCCAGTTATATACGGAATTGAATAGTGACTACTGACGCCAAAATTAATATAATTGTTTCAAAACCATCAATAATATTCTGGATAACAAAGATTTTGTTTTTAAAATTTAATATTTTTAATAAATAAATCTTAAAAATTATGTCATAATAGACTATTTCGAAATAATTTCAAAAAATGGGAGATACGCATTTCGACTGTTTTTTTTTGTGGAAATTGACCAATATCTCTAACATTTATTAATAATTTTAAATGAATCTTTATTTGCTCCCAGTGCGGTCTCACAAACAATTGGAAGGAAACAGAAGACGATTTTAGCATTTTAAAATGACAATATAAAAACTTTGAGCATCTAAGAACAGAATTAAAAATTACTTCTGTTATCACTTTGGTGTCCGACTACTACTCGAATTTTGCCAATATTCCAATGTCCTTGCTCGTACATTTGTTTTAATTTTTTAACTTCCAAAGTTCCCCTTTCTCTTCATTTCGTGGAAAAAAATAACTTATATTCATAGCTTAAATGATGCCCGCATCTCAAAAATTCTCTCGATAGGATAAAAATATTTTAATATAAATATTTTTCTTCTCTCCTTGTAAGGTGGCAGCCAATCTTGACTATTCACTTTAAAAGCTCAAAACGTAGTTTAAAGTACTTTAATCATAATTTCCGTTTGAATAAATATTTGCGCGTCTCAAAAGCATTAATTAAAAATGTTGCCTAAAAATAGTCCGCAACCCCATGAGTGATGAAAATGATAATGTTGGTTACGTGACTATTACAAACAATACTTATTTTTTTAAATTAATTTGTTCCTCCTCTATAATTTAAAGTCACGGAATATTGGCTAAATATGAAAGATAGAAATTGTTTATTCATACTCTCCAATGATTGTCTGAAGACTATACATTATCTATGACTATTCATATACTAAGCAAGACTTTTTTCACATATGTGAGTAGGATGAGTCAATGACTTAATAGAATATGGACACAACATTCTGTTTCATAAATATTTTCTTCCAAATTATTGAAAAAAATGGAATTGAATTTTGATTTATTCAGAAATAACTTGCAATGAAATTCGACACAAGACTTTTTTTCCAGTCACTATTTGTGAATGCATGTTAGTGTGGGAGTTAGGGTGCATGAGGACATACGTACGTGCGTTCACATAGCAAGATAATTGAAAATAGTCTTCATGTCATTCATTGCATTATAAAAAGATATATTTGACTGAGAACAAATATACATAATGACAATTCAGAACGACATTGCTTTAATTACTAGAGATTTCGGTTAGATTTTAAATTGAACGACTTAGTATAGTTATAAATTGCTCAGTTACTGTTCAAAATGGAATGTGTGTTTATTATAAAATCTTTAGTAATAATCATTGAAAATTACTTATCCCATTTTGGTTATTTGGTCTATATATGGCATTGGTATAATTGATATTTTTGTACCATTGAGAAGAAAATTATTATACGCGAACTCCATGATTCATCCATTCTTTAATATATCAAAAAGTTTACAGCAATCCACTCTGCTGAGCTCAAGTACATCACACAAGTGTTGCTCGTTTTCACAACTCGTCTCTAGTTTCTTTCGTCATTTTCGCTAGCGTCATTGTGTTTGTGCAAGCAAAAACGGCAATGCTGCTTCGCTGTATAAAGACCGGCTATTTAGGGTCGTCGGGGGTTTACTTTGTTTCATCTGTAACTTTACGTGCATATTGTGCAAAAAATATGCGCCGAGTGCTTGAAAAGATTTCCTCTTTTAGTCTAATCTGAGATATGGGTATAGACGTAGAAGTTGTCTTTTTTGTTTAGTTTTGCCATTACAAGAAATGAAGTAGGGACTAATTTTGCTCCAGTCAACACGGTACCAACTTTATTCTTTCTTCAAATTTATTTCATTATGATCAGAATTAAAAATAAATTATTTTCAAGCCAAAAGTCAATTATACATAGACTTTAAATGTGTTTTACCTAATATACAGAAAATTTTATGTTAGATTGTCCTATTTTAGACATATTTTGCAGATATAAAATTCAATCATGTTAAACAAAAATTATAATGAAATTTGCCCTCTTAAAGCAAGATCTCATCTTAGATCGGAATCAAACTTAACGAAACAATAGCTAGGATCAAAACCTAGGCTTATTAGGTAGATGGGCGAAGTTAATCCCGTTCTTTCAAAATGGGCCGTTCTTTCAAAATATGGCAACATTGACTAGAATTTACCTTAAAACAAAAGCATCCAAATGCAATATCGCTGAAAAAACTTTTAAACTACTACAAAGTTCACTATATTTTTTCCCATTAATTATTGAGAAAAAATAATCCAATGAGGAAAGAATCTGTGGAGGGTATGTTAAACAAATTTTACACAGAAATCTAACTCATCGCTAAAATATATGAAGGGGAAAGGTGAAATACAAAGTCAAATAAAGAAATCTACAATATCGGCTTTCAAACAATAATGAACACAAAGTTCTGTAAAGAAATTAATAATATCAACCTTCAAACGTTAAATAAAGAAATTAATTGATTAACAGGAATGTCAATAAAATATTTTGGGCTACTTGTAGCATTGCCTGTATTCTTATTTTAATTATATGTTGTTTGAATATGTTAAATGTATAATTTTTATGCTGCATACCCTCCATTTTATTTTGTAGTGCAACTTACCAGCGTGAAATTTTTATTGACTTCTTCAAAAGAAGCTCATATTTCTATTTTGGCAAAATTACAAGAAGTATGTGAATGTAAAAAATGTGACAAAATGTGATGTGTCTTGGCGTAGAAATATTATGTCAAACCAAATGTGACGTGTGTTGGCGTAAAAATATTATGTCAAAAATTGACAAACTTTCTACATTCTACATGCGATATATGGGCACATCTTAGATTTTTACTTCACGCAAAAATCACATTAATCTCAATGTCATCTCTATGTTATTTCATTTGATAAATATATTTTTTTAAGTACATTTGAATTAATACTTTAATTTATTCGTTAACCGAAATCTTCCTAATTAATTCACTAATATTATTTTTACTTGTATGTTATGGGCCATCTGAACTGTATACGTAGACAATATCATACAAAGTAAATTGACCTACGATCAAGTTTTGTTTTAGCAAAGAAATTAGAATTATTATAATTTATTTTATTGATAAAATAAATTTTATTAAAAGAACCACAAAAACACCGTTTCATAATTTTTTTTTACAAATAAAAGTGTCCGAAACAATATTGGGTTTTTGGAAAATTTAAATGTAATGCATTTATTCCCTGTACATTATTTCTCATTATTATTTTTCCCTTACGTTATCAAACAATAAAGAAATTTTTCAATAACGTTTTATTGAAAAATTTCTTTATTGTTTGTAATTAGAGTTTTTTATAATTTTCAGTAACATTTATTTAAGGCCCTTGCACACAAATTCATATATTCATGCGAATGCATATGCATGTACACAGCACGAATGCATACACGTACAATCGCTGAGCCGAATACCCGCCACCTACATACACGCACGCAAGCCCTTCGCATACCTAAATGTATTACCGACAAAATGTTTGAGACCATATTTTTTATAAATTAGAATTAAAGCTATAATATACATTATAACTTTGCTGAAAATAATTGTAATTTTGTCACAAATTTCATTAGTTATTTTTCTTTGAAGAGTTATGAAGAAATATTTATTCTTTTTCATTATCCCACAAAATTCATTAGAGGTGTTTACATAAAAATAGACATAAGTTTAATGAGCCATATTAGATAGCAATTTCTATAGCAATATTTTTTACCATACAGTAACAGCGTTACGCGTACAGTAGTGCACAGAAGCCGAAGAATATTTATATTTGTTTTCCTTCACTACATTGAGCAAAGCAAAGTGTATGTATGTGTATATATATATATGTGTGTGTGTGTGTGTGTGTGTGTGTATATATATACATATACATACATACATGTATATGCATATGTAATTGTATACATACACACACATACATACTACCTAAGAAAGTTAGCCGAAATTATATATCGACCATGAACGAAAAAAAATTACTTTAATTTATCTTTGCGTAATAAAGCATATCGCAGTTTCCACTCAGTATATCGAATTGTACGCAAAAAATATGGTATCAAAAAGGAAAGACTATAAATGTCAATTATTACTACTTGAGCAATTTAGCTCGACTGATTTATAGTTATGCCATAGATATTAACTTAGAGCAACCTTTATAAGTTCGTAATTCGTAAGAAACTACTCCTGACAACGCTATTAATTAAATCATAAATATATAAAAGAAAATGAACTTTTTTTTTGTTGTAATATATTTTGTATTGAACATAGCATAATTTTCTGCGATTACTTTTAAGCTTATAATAAGCTAGATGAATAAAATACACTAGACTCGTGAAATTATAATTGTAATGAAGTTTTACCCTGTTATTGTACAAATTATGCTACCACAATTTGCCCCTAAACTAACAACCTGTGTTCCCGATCCTCCACTGCCACTGAATGTATTCAGGTTTATAGTCCACTTCATTGACAATCGTGGGTAACACTTAAATGCGATTTAACCGTGGGTTCTATGCGAGCAAACACGTCGGCTGGTTATTCGATATTCGATTATGTTACTGAGAGTGGAGGAATTTAAATTAGATATACTAAATGAAATAAAATACTCAGTGAAGCAAAGTAGTCTTTAGATGGTTCCATTATAAGCTCAGTATTTAAGAAACGGTAAGAGGCCATACCTTTAATGAAAAACGTGTTTATTAATATTAAATAGATGTTCATATTTATTTAAAGCAGTGATCAATATATTGTTTTTTTTTAATTTATTTAAATGTACTGTTTTATTATATTAAGTAAAAAAAAGGAAACACCAAACAAACAAGAATAATGTCAACGGGGAGCTTCAGTCTAAATGATAAAATTCTTAGATTTTCGAGGATTCAAAGTCTCCGTAGCCAAACTCTAATATTTTGTCACGTTCTTGTGTTCGTATTTCGGTCACCCCCCCCCCCAGGTTCTATAGTCTAAGCTTACGTGCTTGAAATTGTTCAAGTTAAGATAAGGATATCAATTAATACATGTATAAAACAATTATATTTTTACGGAACTTTTGCAGAAATCGATATTTGTAATGGATGTGTTTTGGCAAAATTTGCATAAAGAAAATGGACGTCGAACGGGTCAGACTTACTTTTTTTAATTTTAGTAACATCGATGCTACATAAAGGCTGAGAAATTACTGAAGCTGCTCATATATTTACCTTTCGCACATTGTTCATATCGGACTTTAAATTAGAATAAAATTTGTCTCTGTTCTTCATCGAACTATAAATTACATAACATGCATTTTTGTCGTGCCAAGTATTACTAAATAACTCTAGTTTGTAGAAACATATTGCAAGTAAAGTTTGGCAAGGATTTTTTACTATGGTTCGATTGTTTCAACTTTCAGAATTGTACACTTTCTGTATCCCATGTCCATAAACACTCCCTTATTGGTGATAATTCGATAGCTCAATAGTGCAACAGAAAAATCTTAGGTAAATTAGGCAATTATATTATCTCGATGCTGTGGGGCTTAATTGTTTTAGCTCACATGTACGTCTATAAAGTTTTGTTCATTTTACGTTTTATGAAATAGAAAAATTTAGTCACAAATTAGTTTTTTAAAATTGAGTAGTTGCAATTCTGGTAAGAAAAAATCATTGTTAGATAAATATATTGTGAAGAAACCTGTTACTTATTTTTTATATTTGCTTGAGTGCGTTGCGAACTAGTAAGTTTACACCTCATAATTTGCCTAAAAGGTGCCATGTCTTTAGTTCAAAAATAGTGTAATATTGTTAAACCACTTAGGCTGTAATCCATTACAAAAGACAGAATTATTAAAAATCAAACGTCATCAATACATTAGCCTCATTAACTTTGATTATAATGAAAACAAAAGTAATTGCACTCCAAATTATTAAACGTAAATTTATTAACATCACAAGAATGAAAGTTATATGTGTATATAATGCCCTCAAAAATGAGATGGAAAGGGTGTGGGACGGAATATTAAGCTCGAGCCATGTCCTTGGAAAGTTAGCCACCGTGTAGCATACAAGGGCGGAGTATCTGTTCTTTGTGCACATTACCATTCACATAGGGTAGACACAATTCAGAAAGTTGAACTTATAGTATAACGGGTAAAAAAGTTTTGGCAAACATGTTTGTCAGTGAGTAAACTACGAATTTATTGGCCGGGGACAGAACGAAGTAATGCAAATAGGAGCGCGTTCGAGTAACTGGTCACGAGAATGTCAACCTATAAATACATATATACTTAAGTGTCATAATACTTTGCAAAATTTCTTTCACTATATTATTTCTTAAAGTTAATGTTATAATCTTTACAAGATAAAATAAGTATACATGTTGAAAAACTGTGCTGACTTTAGAAAGAGGATTAAATTTCGTAATAAAATATTTTACAAACTTTTGATTACATTTTTCCCTCCATAAAGCAACTTTTTTCTCAATGTATTCCAATTATGAGGTAAAGGTAAATCTCAGATTAGAAGAATAGTTAGATTATCATATTTTCCAAGATTTTCCACACGGTAATTATAATGTTGACAGTTATCGGACCTTTTTGGAAATGGCTGGACGCGGTTTTAACAAGGCATGTTTACGTTACAATTTTCAAATATCTTTATTGGTCGTCTGACTAATTTTCCCTAAGAAACCCATATTGATAAGAGGTTGTGCCTAAGTTGACTCGTCCTAATCCCAATGCTTTTTGTCTAATATTAGCGAAATACGATCTTACTATTGAAAGCGATTATATTTTAATAACTCGTTTTCCTTTTAAGAGTTAAAATTAAATTATCCGGCAAGCCACTGCAGCGATCAAAAAAATGAGTCATTACAATTTTCCTAGAACTTTTTTCTAGGCTAATAAAAATCCTGTGTTTTTACAATTTTATTTTCCGTGTTTTCAGGTATCGGATCGGTATATTGATTTGCATGTATTTTCTAGTTTATGCTTTATTACTTTTTCAAATTTCAAGCGGTTTTTTTCACTCTATTCAGGCACGAAATATTATAAAATTGTCAATGTGGAAAATGCTACTTTAATGAATATAAAATAAAAAGAATACTGTATTAGTAATTCATAATAAAAATTAATTCGTAATTAAGCAGATATATTTAAGAATTTTTAACATTTTTCAAAATGTCAAGTTTTCCCTTCAATTTTTTCATTTATAGTACATAATAAGTCTAAAATCAATATTTTATAACTACGTTTCAGTCTCAAAAATGAAAATCATAAATTGTCGTATATCTGACGCTTTCATGTTACATTGGGAATCAAAGTATTATTTCTATAGATGTATGTACTATTATACACAAAAGAAAATTCTACTGATTGAATCTACCTGTATATTATTAGACAACATTACTGTAAAAACTTTAAATCTTCCGCTACTCTGCGAATGCCAAGTTCATATCAAATACGAGAACAGCAATAACATAAATCTGATTCTTACAGACAAATAATATTTGTTCCTTGAAACAGTGTGATCAGAAAATAAGACTTTGCTTTGTATGTACGGTTGCGGAGACGTCTGCAGGATATATTTTACAAATTCATTCCAAATAAAAAGTACCAGTTGATATATTTCATAAATTAATGTACCAGGTACCTAATTACGGTACCAGATCAAAATTACTGAATATATTTAACATTGGATCCGAGTATCTTACATATCTGGAAAATAACAAAAGTTATGTGGAATAATATCTTGCAAATTATTTTTACATCTATCGGCTATTTGACAAAATTATTTAGTCAATTATAATTCTGCTATATTCAGTAGAATATTCTAACCGCTTACTCAAGGAATTTTCACAATGACGTATCGTTTACGATAAAGCTATTTCTTTCACTCGTTTTCTAATATCCGTGCTAATAATTAAATTGTATTTCCATGCGTTGACGAAAACTAAACATTAGGTATGTATAATAAAAATTGCATTTTGAGTTTTATAAAATCACAGAAAATAAAATATTGAATCTAGATAATTTAGGTATTATTAAGTTTCGTTACCCTTCTATAGATTCAGTTATTCATATTTAGTTTATGTATTTCAAGGTAACAGCAGAATGAAACATTTTTTACCTGTAAAGGAATAAAGGAGAACATAACATATTTGGTAACGATTTTTGATTTTAATTTTTAAACTTTTTTATTACTTCAATCTGATTATATATATTGAATTATAATATGATACATGTTTAAGGAATGCCTAGACGGGAGAAGAAACAACTACTAGTCCTTGATATTTTTTTATTTATAAATGAAAACCTGTGAAACGCCGGTGACGAGAATTAAGAGAGGAAGTTAAAAGTAATGAAATATTAAAAAAAATATCACCGATATTCAATGTATTGTTTAATATAAATAAAGATAATCTTGGTTTCTGGACAAAATTTGATAGAGTAAGAGCAAAATATGAGGAATCCAATTATGAAAGAAATATCAAAATTCAAGGTTCCTACGTTAAAATGAAAAAAAATCGAAGCCTCATAAAATCACTCATGTATCTATTCGTTACTCTGTCGGCCGCAGAATTTTTTCTCAGAAACAATTTAACGTAGGGATTTGAAATTTTAATGATACAGGATTATAAATCTATTATAAACTATTCACAAAATATTTCACACATGTAATTCACAAACCTGGAAATTTTAAAAGAAGCATATTAGTCATAGATTTTTTTTATTTTTTTTCGCGCGGAATATCAATTTAAATGTTTATAAACACCTCAACGACTACTGGGCCTTCATAGTACGAGTTCTTCTAATATTTATTAGCTTAACTTCAAAAATGTATATTTACATGCTAAAATACAATATATATATATATATATATATATATATATATATATATATATATATATATATATATATATATATATATATATATATATTTTTATATGTATATATGTATGTATATATATATATATATATATAAACGCATATAAATGAAAGCTTAAAAATTTATATAAATTTTAATTTCAATAGTTTTAATAAATATAAACCATTGAATTTATCAATCCTTAAGTTCTACTGACAACAATCGAGCTATGTATTTCAGACAACTGAGCAAAACATATTTTTGCGAATTTTTTCTTCAATAAAATTATACGGATAATGAATTAACTTAATAATCAGTACATTATTTAAATATATCTAGGATATTTTTAATGTCAAATTAATGCTGCCAATGTCCGGAGTTTCCAAAGACCGTCCCAAAATAAATTCGAGAAAACTGAAATAGGAGGAACAATTTTCCAACCAAAATTTTGCGATCAGTCACGTACAAATATTTCTTTTGATAAAGATTAAAATTTTGTTTCACTTTATTTTCACATATGGTAAATTGGAACACGTTAGCAAGCAAATATTAAAGGAATGAACTTGACTATAACTAATTAACCACTCAGTGTTTGCAATAATCATATGGCAGCTTTCCTTTGAGATATTACTCAACATTCGAAATCGGATGACCTAGGTTTTACAATACCAATAGTTTTTGGATTATCATAAAAGATATCAGGTATTGTGAAAATTTAGATTAAATATTAAATTTAAACTAATGTTGCGGTCGTAAGCGTGTAGGCGATAATTTAAAAATTAAATAAAATATTTGACGAAACATCGCTATCAAAATGACGTATTTTAAAATAACATCACATTATTGAGGTGAATAGTAGCCATCAGTGGAGACAGCCTGTTTTGATATTTCTTTTTTCGCTAAATCACGCTATTTACAATATTGATTGAAATCAGATTTATGAAAAAGAAACTTGATTACTTGTAGAATAAAGTTTCATTCTAGGTTACCTCTAAGGGCTTGAGATTATGTAATACAATGCTGAGTTTATTGTAGTCGCATGGAAGCAGAATTATTTATTAATATGCATATGATATTCAAATCTGGTGTTTGAATGTAACTCTTTCTTTAACCTCTTTTTTGGCTTGTTACTTGAATTCTGGACCTGGTCGTTTTGCAACAAAAGTATATAGAAAAGTGATAATCAGGTTTCCGTTTTCCAAAAAAAGGTTTTTAAAATGAAAATTGATAAAAATTATTGCCCTTCCTGTTACGATCCTTTATATTTTTAATAGATCATATTTTCTAGAACCATGAAAAATTCATACGTAAGTAACAAAGAAATAAATTAGCTATGCTTTTGTAATCTAATTTCAATACCAACTGCAAACTGAAAAAAAACTTTTCAAGTAGACCTCGAACTACAATCTTAGGTAGCAAAGTACACTTAAATATTTATGAGTGAATATATTTTTATGAATATTTTCAACGATATGTCTGATTCTATCTTAGATGTACTTCTGTTAAACGTGAATTTTATAATTTTTGCCAAGTCTTAGAAATCTTTTAAATTTCTTTTTCTATTGATAACACACATGATATTAGAGAATTGAAATATATTTAATTATCCATTTGCCCTATAAATCTTTTCTACGAGTTTGAATATTAACTTGTATGCATGGATTGATATGTTTTACCACTGTACGAAATTTAAATTTCTACCTCATGGGAGTGTTACATAAAATGGTGTAGATATTTTCAAAAACATCTCGTAGCATTAAGTTATATAAAATTCTGAAGGAAGAAGTTTTGAAATCTTTATAACTGTCTCTTTCAATTGTTACCTTGCACTAAAATATAAGAAAACATTCTAATATTTTATTTGTCCTATCTATAATTTATTTTCTTATATTTTTATGCAAATATCAAGTTACTTAATTGAGAGATTTTTGAGAATAAATGGCACTGACAGATGAATAGATATAAAGTTGTACAGAGGGATGGACACGTATAGGATTTCACAAGGACGAATTTTCGGGGAACAACCAGATATATTTTCTAATTTTTTTATTAGTTAATATTTGACACTTACGAATTAAGAATGTAATATTTGTTTCTAATATTTTTAATAGTTTTACTGACTATATTTTATAGTGTAATTCACTGTAACTAATGTAAGGGAAAAACGACATTCGTCATTTTTAGAGTGGCTACGGAATTTAAAAAAAAATATTTAAGGATATATGCGTATAGATACAATTCTTCCGTAAAAATAAAATAAATGCAAAGTATTTAATATACAAATAGTAAGATTGAATAGTTATATGATAAAAATAAATAACCTTCCACAGATTGGATAGAATGTGCAAAGAATAAATTATTTTATTGGTAGACGCATAAGTTTCATTAAATTAACCTGAAATGTTTTTGCTTTACTCGATTCCATTTTTAACATTTTGTGAGAAAAGCGGAAAGCAGAAAATAAGATAAAGATATAAAATAATTGATATCTTTAAAATATTGTGTATTATTCAGTTTTGTATCCACAGTTTTAATTTCGACTTTATAAAATGATTAAACATTCTAATTAAATTAATTTTAAAGGTGAGATTATTTAAAACTTCGTAAAATAAATATCCAATACCATAAAATTTCCTTCGTGCATAAATTTCAATGAGTAAAATTAAGCAAAAATAAACAAGACTCAATGATCAAATGAACTGTACCAAAGAATAGAAATACAAACTTATATATTGAACATTACAAAAAAAATAAGTGATTTGAATTTTGCAAAAAAAAGCAACATCATAAATTATATAAAAATAAAAAAGTATGAAAATAATTTCGTACGTCCATAATATCTCAAATTATTTTAATACGAGAGCCGTCTTCTCGTCCATACACTTTATATGGGGTTGATAAATATATTCAAATTTAGGAACATATCTTCAGAATGAAATTGAATTTTTATCGCGTACATTAAAATTTGAAAATAAATAACTAAAATTAATTAAGCAATCCAGATGTCTATTTTTATTTGTGACTAATATTTTTCCATATTATTAATTGTTTACGTTTTATCCGTCAATTTTAAGATATTGGTAATGTTTTGAAAGTTTTTCTACATTTTTTCTACATTGATGGCAAAAATTTTGATTTCATTATTTCGCTTCTACTGTTCACATTTCAAATTGTGAAAATGAAATTCAAATGTTCAATAACTTTTCAAATATCTATTTAAATGTGCAATTTGAAATAAATTTTTTTTTATATTTCTCCTAACAAGCCCTCTCAAATTAAATTACACGTGATATATCTACCAAATTAAATTACACACGATATATCTAATAACACCACTTTTATAATTCTTATAAGCATATGTTAAAGAAGTTAGTTACGGAAAAGTGTACAGGTTAATAAGAAGTTTAACTGATAAACTTGAAGTTTTTACGTCGCGTATTTTTGGAGAGAATCGGAAAACGTGAATGTAGGAAAACGTAAATATATTTCCTTCTATATTTTTTACATGCGTTAAAACTTGGTGCATATTTAAAAAAAACTATGGCATAAAGAACCATCGTTATTATTTTTCTACACATTTTTGGCCAGTCTCTATTTTTTCAGCTCCCCAACCCCGTATTTTTTCAATGTTTCAGAGTTAGTAGTTTCAGAAATCAAGTAGGAATTTAATTTGCATATTTTTCTATATCTAATACTAAAAATTATAAAGAATATTTTTGATCTCTTATAAATAGTCCTTTGAAATAACCCTATATTAGAAATGGATTTTAATAAAAAAAACTTAAATATTTTATTTACCGTTTACTATTTCCAAATGTATTTTGTTTAATTTTATCTTTTGAGATAAATGCGGAATAATATATTTTATTACACTGCTGTATTTAAAATTTTTACATCAGGCCATTTGTGAAAAAAACGAATGTGACAGACCGGCAGACATATACATGAGTAATCTTGTAAGGGTTTCGTTTTTAATTTTGCGTTATGGAACCCTAAAAAGTTAAAAGTGTGTTTTCACTATAAAACACAAGCGATGAAAATTTATTTTCCAAAGTTTTTTCAAACTTTGCCTTACTATTTTTATGTTATAAATTCCGTTTCTAAATCAAAGTTTCCATGACGTCTTTTACCACTTGTCCTACTTATACAAACAACTGTTTCGTGATTTGACAAAATAACTCATAATATAAAACATTAGGTATGCAAACGATCACATGGAACGATAAACGATAGTAAAAACACATAATATTGTTTCATACCATATAATTGGACCAATATAAAATTCAGCGCGAACACAGGAAATCCTCCCAATGAGCAGAAATCAACCGGTTCTGTTATATTTACCAAGCAGGAAAACGATGTTTAACTTAAATTTCTATCATGTCCGCTGCTAAATTGAGAATCAATACTTCTCGAGCGAGTCAAGTGTATTTTTCACTGTGGTGGGATCTGGTCCTTGAATAGTTCGAGTATTGAAAACGGTGACGAATTTTGAAACAAATTACACGATATTCAACTAAGGTGTGCAGAAATTTAAATTTCACTCTTAATATCAAAATCTTTAGTGAACGATTTCGTTACTACTTTCAGTTTTTTGTGTAAACAATTTCAATACACCTTTAACAGATAATGTCCAGTGTTGATATAAAAATATTAATATTTCATGACATAACAATAAAAAATTAAAATATAGTTTTTAGACAAGGAATCTAATTGAATGTGAGTAAATATTACTAAAACCTGATGTTATCAATCCCTTTACTTGATTTGCATACCGTCGACACCGAATTAACATATTTTCCTTTTATATTTATTGTCACATAAGTAAAAGGAAACAGGTTTTAAACTTGCGTTAAAAATAATTAGTAACAAATATTTAGTATTGATAAATGCCTCAATAAATGTAATGAATCTTTGTCCAATTTTTTCATTAAATTAAAAAAACATTGATTACATTTATTAAAGAAAAAAGAAATATATATATACATGTGTGTATATATATATATATGTATATGTGTATATATGTATATGTGTGTATATATATATATATATATATAGATTATAAAGCAAAATATATAAAGGGGATCAAGAACTGTAACTAAATATAATAAAAACTCACTTGAAAAATATTAGCTCTGAATAGTTACTGTAGGTAATATATAAGTATACATTTTCAAAGCTGCTAGAACATACAATTTAAATAATTCACATATGGTTTATGAATGGAATCATCGTCGTGTTATATTATATATATTCTTTGTGTTTGGAAAAAAGGCAGTTTCATTTGATCTAACAATACTAGATATGGTTAAACCCGGCGTATTTATTTCAAAATAAAATTAGGTAATTGAAAACTGGAGAGAAGGGAAATTGGCAATGATAGGCGAAAAGAAGTACAAAAGGGAAAAAAGTCAGTAATCGTGTTGGCGTGGAAAATAAATGTTTAATTAAAAAGAACAATAGTTAACTCGTCAAAAGCTGTACATATCACTGAATCTATGTCATCGCTAATTATAAAATTTTACTGAAGACGAAAAAAGAAACAAAAACTGTGTCCGTGTTTACAGCATGGATCAAGTTTGAGGACAGGCGAAAATGGGATGTGTCAATGAGACAAATAATAAAAATGAAATTAAAGATAAAAAAAAACCTGCAAAAAAACATTGTTGGATACAAAAATATAAAGGTAATCATATAAGAGGGAATGAATATAATAATACGCATAAAAGTGCCGCTTTCTACATTATAAATACAATGAAAATGATGTGTCATACGTGCGAAGCTGCGGCTAGGTCCTAAATCCTAAGTCGATTGGCTCGATTCGGATAATACCCGACCGTTACTTATGGGTGCGATTTAATGGTTAATTCCATATATATATATATATATATATATATATATATATATATATATATATATATATATATATATATATATATATATATATATAAAATATAATTATACTGAATATTGAATATCTTAATTAGTTCCATTTGGTATTATCCCGGTTATCATAAGATCCTCAAATTTGCAAGTGTATGAATTAATCGACAAAACTGTACATTTTAAAGTATACACAAAGTTTCTCGCTATTTCAATCCCTTGAAACGATAGTATACTGCCCTTGTCATCATTTGATACTCGAGATTTTACAGGTGTGAGAACTGCTTGATACAATTGAACTTATGAACTCAAACTCGAAATTTGCCGCTATAAAGCTTTAATAGTGGCTGAAATCCCTTCAAAATCTAGATGTAATTTTCATCCGATATACTATAAAGCAGCCTGGCAATACCACTTTACAAATAAAAAGGACCGCGCCAAGATTGTTTCCACCGTTTTAGGTACATTCTCTTAGGTTAAAAGGGTACACAATTCCTATTCGGTTGTGGGTAAAGAGTCTTGCGTAATCTTGTTTCATATGGGTGTATATCCATGGTACAGACTTGTTGCATAATCTGTTGAAATTGTAATGCCGTTGTGAGTATTAGGATTATGAAATTACTTTGACCAACCACAGAATATTTACCCGGATTATGTTGGACTTTCTTCACTTCACTGAACCATTTTATTTAACACGCTGTAAGTTCCAATAGATGGGGTTAAGACGTTTTCCTGTTAATGTTAAGATCCCATCAAGCTAATTACTAAAATGGCGCTCAGTCACACAAGATGCATATTTCTACCCTTTGCGATTTCTTTACATATATTACAATTGAAATATTCAGGGAACAAAAAGGAGCAAAACAGAGAGTTTAAATAAGTAACTTAACCAGCAAAAATCAAGTAAAAATCACCTGTACTAGACTATTATTAAATATTACGTTACTTCCTTTTAATTGAAAATGTATAAATTCAAAATGCTATTATCATACTGCAGTTTTAGGTAGTAAGATTAGAAGGGAACAACATTTATTTTCTATTATATTACACCCAACCGCAACAGCAACGCCCGTTGTAAAACCCCATACCTTAAGAAACATACTTCAGCAGAGATTGCATTTTACATTTCTTGGCGTTTGATAAAAGGTATGTTTACCTTTTATTCAAGTTCAATTTATAATTAAAAAGAAAATTCTATAAATGTATCAACGTGCATTTAAACGATGTTTTCTTAACCAAACCATTTTAAAACATAACTACACAACGTAATGACTCGTAGTTATCGCATAGGCACTTTCATATAGATGTGTCCTTACACACATACGTATGTATTTCAGCACTTACTGATCGTGTTTTCGGGGGAAACGGGAGCCCACATAAATGAAGTCAACGCCCCTGCTACGGGAAGTTCGTTCGTTCTGGCATGTCTGTTCAACCGGAAAATAACGCTTTGCTGAAATTTATATTATTTTCTTTGTCGAACTATGGATTAATGTTTCAAACCCTCTACCTGTAAGCAGAATATATTTTCTAGTGCCGTTGAATTAAACGAGAGAAGTACACAGTGACATTTTATTGATTACATAGTATTAGCTAGTGTGCAATTATTGATTACATGGTGTAAAATTTGAACACTTGGGAAGAAACATGAAATAAATATGTGATTATTCTTCACTATATAATATATTGGTACCAAATTGTGTAAGTATAAATAGGGTATTATCACCTTTTGCCATTTATAAGACTACTGTTTTAAAAAAAATAAACAATTGTAATATTGATTTTAGTTCTTCGTTTATCGGTAAAGAAAATATTCTGTTAAAGTCAAAATCGAAGGAAACTTTCCGAAGTAACTTTTGTTTACTTTGTTCAAATTTTACTTCACAAAGTATTGTAAAGCTTCAAAAAATCTTGTTAAATATTTAAAAACAGAATATAAATAAAATAAAATAAACTTCTGAAATCGATACATTTTCTTCGAACCTAACCAGCAAACTGAAAATGTCACATTTTCATATTTTTATTTCTCGTTGTGCGTAATTAATATTTAAAGCGACCATTAGTGGAAGCAATACAGCCATTCAAGTTTAGTACTGATATATGATGTTTATTGAAGTTTAGCACTGTTAGAGAAAAAAGAAACCAGCTTTGATACGAAAAGATCGCTTTGCTTTTCGTTTAATATTTTTGCATTATTTCAGGATGAGGGAAAAAGTGGCTTATGTTTTCCAAGTAATTCATTGTATTTAATTTAATCAGATAGATTATTACTATTAATTATAATCTTTTTTGTCGCTTAAATATTTGGACATCTTTCGTTTCCAAATTGCTCTAAATGATAAAGAATTTAAATGTAAGTGTGGCAGAAATGAATGAAATTGGAGTATATATACATATATATATATATATATATATATATATATATATATATGTATATATTTATATATATATATATATATATATATATATATATATATCTTCATATTTTTGGGGTTGCATATTTGACCACTGTAAATTTTCTAGAGCAGATACTACTATGTTGTATATTATTGTAAACATTTCCTACGAAATTTATTAATAAATTATCTGAAACAAATAAAAAAATCATGGTTAAGGTATTGTCGTCAAAGAGACTTGAAAGAGAATTAAATTATACCAAATAATCTTTCTTTACAAATTTGACAATTATTTATTTTTATCAATATAATAAGGAATCATGATTCAAAAAATGTTAACATCCGTTTGGACATTGGCTGATAAATTATAATCGAACATTTAATTTTCATTTTCCCCTCTGTACGTAAGCCGTAAATCAGAAAGTTTTTAAACATTTGTATGAAATAAACAATAATGCTTCACACATATTGTTAATTTGTAATTTACATTGGTAATACTTGAAGCTTTATATTAAAGAAAAATTATTTTAAAGAAACCAAACAAATCGAGCAATCATCAAAGTGATCTCTTGCAACATTTAGCGAATAAAGTCGTTAATATAGAAAGTAATTAAATTAATTTGGAGATCAATGAATTAATTTGGAGATCAATGTATTGTTAAATCCCGACACATTTTATTTTACCTATATGACACTCCTTCCGATTAAAGCGATTAGAATTATAAATGAGATGTAAGCGAATTTTTAATTTATCAATACCAAGAATTCTTACTATTTTAGACTAAATGTCACCGTCGTTATTATTTCGCAAATATTTTTGTTTTCCTCATTGCAAATATTTAAATTTTAGATTAGGAGAAAACTAAACGAATTAAAATACGAATGAAAAACACATGAGTGGTTTAAGGCGATATCAGTAGAAATCAACTGTTTGGTATAAAGGTTTCAAAAATTGAGATGTACAATTTATTTTCAGATAGAAAATGTAATGATTATGCCATAGAAAATTTAAATGAAAATTTTGCTTTCTTTTACAATCATAAACCCTGGGGAAAAATTGCAGATCATTATAACTTACAATTTTATAAGAAAATACCATAGTAATATATGAAAAATACAGTACAGTTCATTGCATTTTATCTCGCTAAGATTACCTCATGCTTATCTAATATGGCATGTATACCTTGCTATAACTTTAATTACCAATATTTTATTGTTATTGTAAATATTAACTTACCTTTCGGTCAACTATTTCATTGGTCGTGGCATGCTTCGAAGAAAGTCGATTCTCAATGAAGGAAATAGTGTTAATAAAGAGTATATATGATCTTATTTTAAATATAGCACGTGTGTGAAATATCGTTTTGCAATAGAAAAGACTGTCAGCAAATTCGATATCCACGTCATCGATACTACGAGGGAAAGGTATTTTAATTAATTTTTTATTTTTTTGTAGAAGAGCTCGACCTATTCTGAAAAAAATCGTATGAAAATATTGAATATTGCGACTTCTTATTCAGACCGTTTTATCATCGTATCTTATAGATACGATGATTACATGGTTTTATAATTACAATTGAAAACAACTAATAATGAACCACAAACTTTTCTCTTCGTAGTATCGATATAGTTATCTAGTTGGAAAATATTCCATGTTTCACTGCATTAAAAACACTCTTACTCCATTCCTGCAACATGCAATCTGCGAATTTATTTAAGCTTGCATTTAAAAAAAAAAAAATGTATTTAGTTATTGCCTACTGTTATTTTGATGTAACATTTGGCTTTAATTTTTCATCAAAACTCAGTAAAATGATTTTGTAATATATGTAACTCAAAATTAGGATAAATTTTCAATAACTGACCAGCAAATCATGTAGACTTGCAGAAAATGTGTTGTATAGATTTGATTTGCAAATGTGGAAAATACCCTATCAAAATGATTGCTTGAACGTAAACTTTAAGTCTAGTTAAGTAAGTATTTTGTTCCTTGGATCTAGGAGGATACTACTCTGGCCATCATCAGACAGTTTTGCAGGTGTAAAAACTGCATGATAAAACGGAACGTTTGAATATAAACGTAAAATCTCGAGCCATTATAGTTCCTTGACCCATGAGCTACTACTCTACTCATATTCAAAGCCTTGCAGGTGTGGAAACTGTCTGATAAAACTGAACATTTGAACTCATACTTGAAGTTGATCACTGCATCACTGACTGAAATATATTAATGAAAATTCAGGATCCCAGGACATCCTGTGATATATATATATATATATATATATATATATATATATATATATATGTGTGTGTGTATGTATATTTATATTTAAAAATGTACACTTTTACAGTTTATATTGCATTTAATATTTTGTTTCCTTAGAATCTTACCATACAGTCGACAATTTGTTTTCACTCTCTAAATTATCAGAGAAATATATCATTACATTTTGTCTGAAAATTAAGCCGCAACGCGTTTGATCAAGTAACTTTGTCTTCTACGCTATCGCCTTACATTCTTCGAATATTTTCTAATTATAGGGAAAAATGTATAATGGGATATTTTTAAGTTCATTCTGGTCGCAATATATATCCTATTATATAATTAATTTCTGATATCGACAAAGGACAATTTTGCTTCAATTTCAGAATCCCTTTTACATATGAACTCGTTTATTAATTAATCGGTGACATACCTATGAAAGTTGCCGTTATGTAACAATATTACGATTCATTGACTACGAAATAATTTAGTTTCGCTGAATATTAAAGAGACATTATTCTTTTAATGCTGCAAATTTTATTAAGAAACTGGACTGTAATATAATTATTACATTTGATCAAAAGAAGTACTCTTCCGTTGATAATGCGCAGATTTCGCTTTGTCGATTGCCGTTTTGTTGATGTTTTCAAAATTATTTAGCAAGGGGCTTTTAACCCTTCTTTCATCAACAAATTCATTACGAATTAACGATGTTAACGTATTTTAATGATGCCTTTTGAGCGGTAAACACTTCTATAACTAATTTTCATTAATTCAAAGACTATCTCATTTATTCAATTTTATTTTTCTCTTTAAGGGGGGAATGATCTTTCAATGATTTTAAATGTGAATTTCTCACATTTAAAATCATTGAAAGAACTTCAATCATTGCGTTACTGTTTATTTTTTACCAATGTTTGAAGGATTTTATAATATATTGAACTTATCAATATAATAAAAGGAGAAAAAATCAAGAACAATTTCAATATGATTTACCGATCTGTATTTCTTAGAAAGTGAATTATTATCGTAATTATAATAAAACCATATTTTTTATTATTAATACTGACATTATTGTTATCTACAAATAAAACACCTATAGACTAGGTTACAGAACATATTTTTAGTAATAAATAAATAAATTATAGATTTTATATCAGATTTCTTCGGTGATAAATATTTCAATTATAATTTTTCCTATGGCTGAAAATTATTTAAAGCTGAGATTTGTTATTATATATGAGTATTATTGCCGTGATTTTGGAAAACATTATTAAATTACCTTTACTATTAATACGTCTAACACCATAGGCGAACGATAGGCGAACAAATAACCAGACTCGGAAACAACCAGAATAAAATTCCACAAATAATATTTCTGTATTATGTTATTTTTATTAGATTATTTTTATCGTTAACTGGAACCGAACACTTTAAACTCATAAGAAAACCCAATTTTTTAATATTTAGGTTTCAAGGGTCAAACCAATTAAAAATAATGTAAATCATTGAGTCCCCGTTGAAACGATTAGCTAAGTTACCACAAAGGATAATTTGAACGTCACTCATCTTCCTATAAACCATTAATTTATATAGTATACAAATAAATGAGTTCATAAAATAAGTAATTTATAATAACAGTTATAATTCTGTAAAGAATACATTCAACCACTCGATTGTTATACCTTTTTAACATATTAAAAGTAATTTTCAATTTCTAAATTGTATTTTAATATTATTTTAAGCCACAAATTAGTCAGATAAACATAAGCTTTAAATTAGACAGAATTTATTCTTTACAAAATTATAACGGTAATTATAAATTACTTGTTTTTTAAACTCATTTAATTGTTTACTATATAAAGTATAGATTTATAAAAAAATGAGTGACGTTTTAAATTGTTCGTTGTGGTAACTTAGTTAATAATTTTAAAGTGGACTCAATGATTTACATTACTTTTAATGTGTTTGACCCTTGAAACCTAAATGTTAAAAAAATGTGATAAAATGTTTTCTTATGAGTTTAAAGTGTTTGGTTCCAGCTAAGGAAAAAAATAATACTAAGTTTGTAATTGTCTTTACGGAGTATTAAAATAGAAGCCTAAACTAACTCTGTCCCAAAGTCGCTTATTTTTTCTGATAATACTAAGTAAACTTAATTAAATATATTGCTAGTACAGAAATATTAAATATTAGAAGTAGAGCAAAGCAAAAGAGAATATACATTCGACTAATATTATATTCGTTTCTTTATTCAAAACCACAACTACCAAATATATTTTTTTCAAAATCAGGTATTTTATTACATTTCTGTAATAGTTAACAAATTTTATTACTATCAATATTTTGCTAATTAAAAAAATTTCGTTGATAAAAAAAACAATCCTCTATAACTATAGAGCCAGAAATCTGAATTTTATTGTGACAATTGCTTGATTTGTTGCATTTTCTTTCATTTTGTGATTCCTCCTCCTTTGAAATTTGAAAGCATCATTATTGGTTTCCAGCTTACTTTAAATTATATTTTTTTCATAATGTTGAGTTTTGCAGTTTTTAAGAAGTACATATATCTTTTGTGAATATTTTTGACAAAATTACCAGAGTTGTCTTAAATATTTGGAATGCTAATAAGTCGCTCTTCCATTTGATATATATGACAGGTAATCTTCAGCCTGTTTCCGTCCACTGCTGTACATCGACCTCTCTAAATGCATATATCATTCCAACAAGCATATATGACTCTTGACGGCGTGACTCTCCGCCATGTCAAAGCTACGATTTCTGATCGCTAATTATAAGGTAACTCCAATAATTTATTCAACACAAGAAATTAAAAAAACGAGTAATTTATTTCCTTCTTCTAATATTTCTTACGAACATTTTAAAATTTTCATTAAACAGGGTGAAAAATAGTATTAACAAATGTGAATAGTAATTATAAAAAGAAAACTGTTATAAAATTTAAATTGTTATGCGCACCTCAATGTCTACCGATTTTTCATTACCCGAGATTTATTCATATTTAAAATGTTTATTAAAATTTGTAGCATATACGTTCTCTTACGTTTAAGTGAGTATACCACCTGTTGGTATATGATAATCACCAATATATCACCAATTCCTCACTTTTAAGTACTTTATTTTCCGAATGTAAAGACGGTGGTATCGTTATAAGTTTATTTAAAATCTTGAGTTATGAACTTATATACACATGATGACAACGGAAAGATATTGTCGATCAGAAATTGTTAAAATTAGTAATTTTTTTCCTTTTATCATCAATTTGGTTAGATTGATGTTACTACAAACTTTGATATCCAATAGTCTTATCTTTGCCCATGGTTACAATCACCCGGTTAACAGTTAACCCTAACAGCTAAGCCGTACTTTGATAAAACTTTTAAACATAAATAACCTCTCCGTGATAATTTAATGCGAGCTTGTGAACTCAGCAACAATTAAGAGGTGCCCCAGACCTCGCACTCAGAGAATTAACGTAAAGTTGAAAAGTTCAAATTGAAATTGTTTTAACTAAAATTTATACCGTTGTATTAAACGGCTGAGTTAAAGTCGACGGTACCTAGCTCGTGCAATAGTATACTTGTTTACATGATTCCTTTGGTAACAACAATATCTCGTTGTTTTACTTTTTTTCTGTAATATGATTTATAAATAATACCATTATTTTGTAATGGTTTTTACATGAATGGTCTTCCGCCAAACGCAGATACTAGAATGGAAAATTTAATTTTTTGTAACGAGAAATTTAATAAATATAAATATATACTTGCAAAATGTGCCAATAAAAATATCACAATACTGTCAAGTGAATACATGCTTGTTTATCAGAAACATTTGACTTGGAAACTTGAGTCAGTGACAAAATATACTAACTTTACATATTTCAATATCTAACATGCAGAAGTAATTTTTCATAAATTTAAAGATGATTTTTCTAGAGACATACTGCCAAATACGCAAAAACGTGTTCCCCTTCTATATTTCTAAAACTACTCTATAAAAAAATATATTCAAACGCGTGTTAGAGACCAAAAGTTATAATAAAACTACAGCAATTGCCCTACATTTTAGAATTTTTGAAAAATTATGGTGCAGTTTAAATGCTGAAAGGGTTTCTCAGAAATACAATAAGTACACAATGAAAAATTTATGTGTGTCTAAATGTGTACGGAACCCTCTTTGTAGTAGTTCTACTCAGTTTTTACTCGTTATTTGTTTTTAATTATAATGTGAAAAGAAAGAAATTTAGTTTAAATAAATATAATGACAAAAACTATAGCCAACAAATTTAATGTGATAAATATTATGGGGCGGCTACAAAATTAGAATGCTTATTGCACCCAAGATGAAACTTTGAGCAAAGAAAGTTTAAATGGTGATTATGCAAAAGCTTATGATCACGATTGTCTTCGAAAATTTGAATGAGACTCTGGGGCGGTCTCACCTCCGGTGCAAATTTCACATACTTTCCTAACTCAAACAGCTGAATTTAACTATAATAGGTTTTTTTTTTTAAATTTTTAAAAATTTTGGTAATACAACAATGCGACGAACCGTAAAATAATTATTGTTTGTGACATTTAGCGTAAAATTCGAAAACATATAATTAACGCCAAATTGAAGAATTTTATTTTCTTTCTCTGGATGAAATTGGTGGCCCCCTTTAAAGTTATTACCAAGCTCAGTTACCCACTTGATGTATAGGATATTAATAAATGGCCAGTTTGAATATCTTAACAGTAAAAAATTATATTGGCATAATAAATAGCCAAGCGGATTTAGTTATAAACATTCAAAAAAATATTTTTACAGAATTAGTCCAGTACGAAAAAAAAATTGGTTTGAATGAAAATACATACATATTATGATTAAACCACGATAAACTAAATATTATATTACAAAGAAAATCACAACAGAAAATTTTTTTATTTAACCATTATTAGATATTTAATAAAATTCTTTAAACTTGATTTCACGATATTTAAAAAAAAATAAGCGATGATTAATGACATAATTTATAAAAGGGTCAATTTATTTAATAACATAAATTTGATTTTAGTGTAGCTGGAGAGGCGACCACAAGTATTTTATTTTTTTTAAATTGCACCCAATACACAAAAAAATTACTTTTACTATTAAACCGCGATTTTAATGGAGATAATTTAAAATATTTGCCTTCCTGTTCCCCTTCCTTCCAACAAAATCTATAAAAGAATGGAGCGATGAAATAATCATATGCAATTTGTAATACCAAATAATCATATGCAATTTGTAATACCATAGTAGTCATTCGTAGAAAGGTTTCAGACCTAAACAAATTATTTTATCAATTCCTTTTTCAACAAACTGTTTAAAAATTCAAACTCGTTAGACCGATATTTATTTTCAAATTCCTTCTATCTTTGAAAACGTGTCGTACTTCGGTTTATTCATAGCTTCGGTTTATTCATTTACTCTGCCTTATTATTGTGTTGTGCTGATTGTTGAAAAAGTCTAGATTAAATTTCGAGACAGCTAAAATTACTTTAGATTAATATAGTACGCCAAAATGTTGCATTTACTGTTCATTTAATGCGTTCACGCCATGCAGTGAAAAAGTATATAGAATTTGCACTTGACCTAAGCTTTTCTTCGTTGTCTGATCACGATTCAGAAAGGAAAGCCTGGTCATCATGTCAAAAATGATATAAGCAACTTTGCTGCTATCATGTGGTTATATGGGAAAACAGTCGATGAACAAATAAGTGATCTATAACAACAGTTTGTAAAAAAATTGAAATGGAAAATTTAGGGACTAAATAATCAAGCGGAAGCTAAATCATAATTAAAAAAATGCAATAGTTAAATTTGCGAATGTTAGATTAAAAGCATCAAGTAAATTATGTTGTACATTTCTTTACAGATTAACTTATTACTTTCCTAACTTATTTGGTATTATATTCCACTACACAATTTTTAATTGCAACTATTCTAAATTTTCTTCGGCTGTTTGATCGCATGCATAATTTACAAAGAAAAATTTGGTTTCAAATAAGTGTTGCTTTTAATCTTATGATACTTTAGGAGAGGAATGTAAATATGCATTGAAACTGTTTCAGAACTTATAATAAAAGCTTTTAAATGATCGATCTTATAGATAACACTTTTTATGTCATGGAAATATTTTTAGATTTTTTTAACAACACCTGTATCTGGTTTCAATGAGTCGTTTTAGGTCTAACTTTACCATCAAATCACGGAATAAAATAATTTATCTGAGTAATGATTTTAAGAAATTAAAATAACTTCAAGTTTTCCCTGTTATTCCGGTTACCATATTTTATTCCATTAAGTCAATGGAAGTCATTATGGTTAGGTACCTAAAATTATTTTGTACTTTTATATGCGATAAGGTTAAGAAAATGAAGCTAGGCTTATTAAAAAAAAATAGTTTTTTTTCATAAAAAAAAATGCACTCGCATGTGGTTTCAAACTATGACCAAAATTCACAATTATGAATTGGAATTATTGTCGTAACTTTTACCCCTAATCTATTTAATCTGATACCATCTACTATTCACTTATTTCTCAATTTAAGAAAATATTTTGGGTGAACAGAAATTTACGTCAAATGAAGAGGTCAAAATGTGGAGTAATTATTGTAGGAAGTGACTTAGATGGCGAATATATTGTAAAGTAGCTCAGTAAATAACAAAATTGATGTTCATATTCAGAACGAAATTTTCTTAAACCAGCCTCGCGTAATTGAAAATTACCAATAAATTAGCAATAATCTGAATGCAAAATGTATTCGATTCATTTAGCCGTTCAAAATATATTTTTACCAAACGTGTTTTTTAATATCCCAAAGAGAAAAAGCCTATTAAAATTTATCTAAAATATTTTTTGTGTGTAAATATTTTTTATTTTGTTTTCCAAATATATTAATATAGACTGTCAATTTTTTTAATACCAGTGTTGTTACCAGATGTGTTAAGATTTTTAATACTAGTATTTTTGAAAGGAATTCTATTGCGATATTGTTTAAAAAATACGTTAACTATAATGATTTTATAGACTGTAAATTAATTCGGATAAAAAAATTGTATCAAATTTATAAGGATTAGACAATCTATGATCTCAAAATTTTAAATAATCTATTTCTGTAGACATATTCTTAATTAAAATTGACTTAATAACTACATAAAAAAGATATGCACATTTTTTGTAGAGCACTTTATTAAGAAGCAATAAAAGTGTAAATTTGTTTAATTCTAAAGAAATGTGTTCCAATTAATATTTATCAATTTGTGTCCAAGAACTTCGAAAAATGTAAGAGATTTGGTTTTAATAATTTCAGAAAATTATACCTCCGCAATAAGGGGAAATTAGATTAATATTTCAATTTGAACCTTAATAGAAAAAGAAAAACGTTTACTTATCACGAAGGAGGATCGTTCTTTCGCACTGGACTGTAGCCCCACGTCCGCAGCAGCCTAAATTAGTATTTTGGTTTTAAATTATAAACGTCTGCGGTATTTTAGTGAAGTACTCAACTTACCTGTAATTGGCGTAATTATATCCTGCGCCACCCTCCACGACTCCGTTATTTACAATTCTCTCTCATCTCGAACGCAAACTTTCCTCATCGGCAAGTTATTGTACAACTTTGGTACGGCCCCGCCCGAGTTTAACAAAGTTAAAGTAATAATTAGTGTTTTGTGAGATCGCAACTTATTTATTCGTTTAATATGAGTATATAGAAGCGTTGATGATGTAACGATAGGGTAGGTACTACGTTTTTTTAATATACTTATATATTTATTTTCTTTATAAACTATTTTGTTTTATGTGGGAACTCAAGACCCTAATAGTCTGAAGCTGGAAAAGAACTGGAAGCTCAAAATAAATAGCAGATATCCAGAAACTGGATACAAATTTTCATTTATTTTGATGTAACCAAAAAACCAGGTTTTGGGGAAAATTGCCTTCCATGTAGTAGACTGGAATAGAGGCAGAAGTTTTAGTCCATAAATAGGCATAGAAATATTTCTTAGCATTAATGAAAAATTTCCAGCAGTTTACTGAAACTACATCATGCTTTAAATAAAATATATAAGTTATAATTATGATAAAAATGATACTATATACAACAACTGAAAAAAAATATTGATTTAGGTTTCAAATAATTGTTTTTTTAGTATTTTGTTTATGAAGAGTCCAATCATAAACGGTCATAACTCTAGTTGTAGTATCGCTGTTTGCACGTGTTTGGGTCTACGTGTTCGTTTGTCAGATGCCTGTAGCTCCTTAACGGAATACGTTGTAGATCCAAGTTTGTTATTTTAATTTGTAGAACATTTTGGGTAAAACTTTAACCTTAAAAATCAAATTAATTTTTTTAGTTATGTAAAATTTTATTCCAAGGATATGCTTAAACATATACTTTATTTTCTACCTAATAATATGCAGGATATTGTTGAAGTAATGAGCGACAAAATAAAAAGTTTTTCAGATATTAACATATTCTATTGTATCACTTTAAATACATCATAAACCAATAAATTTTGTGCTCATATTACACGCATAAAATTAAAAAATATATTCTTGTTTTATTAAACTTTATGTAACTTCAAACAATGTAGATGATGATCTTTCTAGTGTGAGTCCGACTTACACTTGTCAATAATTATTATGTATTAATCATTTTTTTTTAATTTTGATAATTATTGTAGAATATCTTACAATATTTTTAACAAACTATCGCCACAATGTCACACATGTTCTTGTTTACACAATTTTCCACAGTATTGCCATTAAATTTTGCACTCAAAATATCTTTTGTTTTTAGTGCAATTTAATATGTACACAATTATCTATCCTATAAGTCATTAATGTAACTTATTTACATATTATAATTAATGTCGTATGTTCAATGTTTTTTATTTTACTTGGCTTTGTGGTATATAGAAGTTGACTTTTATGGTAAAATACGTCACAGAAAAAAATTTCAAAGTGATAAATTTTTCTTCATCAGAGCACTCTTAATTTTTTTGAGACACTATAATGAAATATTTTTTACATTGAATCTATATTAGGTAAAATAAGAAAAGGGATCTAAAATATTAAATATTATTTAATACGAACAACGATATATCTAAAATCTATTTTTACAGAAAATAATTATGATTCAGATGCAAAATAATAATTAACTGTAAGGGCACTCGGTCATACCAGATAGAAACTTGTGCCTGGTTATAATTTTGGAGACTCTTCTAGACGAATATAATGAAATGCAGATATTATAATTATATGAAAATTGTCAATAAAAATAAACCCTCCTATAAAATATAATAATATTTTCTTAAGCTTTTCAAATGTCTTTCAAATGCTAGGCTATTTAAGGACATATAAATGTAAATGTAGGAATATATATATATATATATATATATATATATATATATATATATATATATATATATATATTTAAGTTTTCAACCCAGCGGGTCGGGGAAGGAGAATCGTACATTGTAAAACGCTCGCACCTTGCTTAGGAGTCGTCTTGCTAAAAAAAATCACTACCGCTTTTCATATAGATTTAGAAAGGGTTTTTTAGACCTTGGGAACCCAATTTGTGCAAAATTCCAACACGTGAGGAAATAGTCAAAGGAAAACTTTTTTTTATTTCTTTCGTAAAAGCTATATGTCATAAATAAATTTAATTAATACTAGAGTTTGTTTAAATTTTAACACAAATTTTAAGGGAATTGACAAATGTAATTTTCTAAAAAAATTCCTTCTCACGCTAGTTAAGTAGGAAGTAGAAAATTTTCGGTCTAGGTTTACAAAAATCAAATTTTAAATCTACTTCCATATACATACACACATATCCACCTATATATAATTTAAAACAATGTTAACTGCAATATACGTTTATACTTATTATAATGACGAGATATTATAGCGACTAGATTCTGAATATCTAGGTAATTAAATTTATGTTCATATAAAGTAACATTCACAGTTAATGCGCTTCTCTTTAACAAGTCCAAACTTATTGGTTATAATCTGGAAACTGTATACAGAACTTCATACAAATTATGATATTCACTTTGTTATTGATACCATTAAAATCTTATAACTGTTAGTAATGTGAACGAGCGTCATTGAATTTTACACATTATGATATTCATTTTGTGCTATATATGGGTTAAAACGAAAGAAATTAAAAATAAGAAAGTTTCTAAGCTTATTGGTACTTTTAAAATCTTATGTGAACAAGCGTCATGAAATTTTTTCACGTTTTACTTGCAAGTGAGTTTTTTTTTAGTGTTTAGTGAGTAGGTAAGCTTAATATTAAAAAATAGATCTAAAATAAATTTACTGAACAAGGAATGATTCTTTGCCTTTATTGATTTGTTTTAGTGATAAACTTATATTTCTGATATTCGTGATTTCAATAGATTTGTATTTACACAATGAACATACGTGTTGTATAAACAATAAATATATGTGTTGTATTACACAAATAATGGGGTTTATTTGCTTTTCTCTAACATGACTGTTTATAATACCGTTGATCTTCTCATTTTTCTCAAGTGCTATAAATGTTGAAATGCTATTGACAGACAATCTGTCTGATATTGAAAACTGAATAATATATTACATATTTTTAACTATACAGTTAAAAATATGTAGCGTTCACGTTTATAATGAAATTGAGAAATGCCTCATCTTTATTGCGATGATACACACCCCCTATTATCTCCAACCGAAAGAGAAGTTGTTTACATATAAGACTATATACGCATATAAGTTGCTGGAGAGCCATTACCCATCAAAAGTGTTTAATAAGTATATGTCAGACCGAAACTCCGAGTCATTGTCGCATAATTAAATTCTATGGAGCCGAGCAAACGCTTAGAGCAATTATGGCAACATAAAGCGAAATGCCGCTAATTATCCAAAATTATACTTATACGTCGTAATAAATGTGGAAGAATATAGCTGAACAGAAACAACCCCCGCATACATGTTCTGTAAGTATTTCATTAATTGTTAGAGAGTTTCATGAAGCATGGGAGTATGGAGTACACGTTGAGATAGCTAATTCAGTAGTGGCATTTCAAACCGCAACTAAAAAGGTTCATAACATTAATATCCTGGAAAGTGCTCAGTATACTTTGAAATTAAATTTTAAATTGAAGCAAAAACGTAATTATAAGTCTCTAATAAATTAAATATTTAGGAAGATTTGATAAAACTAGGATTTGTTTACACTTACACCTATATTAATAGAGATTATTCCTCTTGTCAATCTGAACGTAAGATATAAAAATATTCAACCATTTCCGAGACAATCGCCAAAGAAATGAATAAATCAGAGAGAGATAAAAAAGAGCTGCTTTTTATCTTCATTTTTTTCCTTAAGATGCAAATGATATTATTTCCAGACCTCAATCCTACTATTGACACTAATCCCGCTATTTTCAGACGTAAAATAATTTTAATTACTATCGTAAAAATTATTTTCAACAGTAAATATTGAAAATAAACTCTGATAATCATCCGCCAAAAGATTATCTTGATGTCACTTATGATTTTCTAGGTAAAATAGACGGAAACCAATCAGAAATTTGTTTATTTATGTACGTTATCTCCGAGTTATCTCAAGCCGACAAATATATTATCATTATATTTAATGGCGTAAGTCATCATCGAGATGTGAAATAGTATTAAGTGTTATTTACAGCGACCAAAAACCTAAATGAGCTGTCGTATCTCACAGAATTGGCTTGTTTTAAAAAATGTCTTTCGTGTGTTCTTAATATTATATTAAATGCAATATAAATTAAATAAAAACCGACCGTCATACAAAGAAATCTGACGCCGCTCAGATTAAAATTATATAATTCTATTCATTGCGAATCGGAACTATAATTGACACAGATAATAATCCGTCGTCTCCTGTTTTATGAGATAATTTATCTTTATCCATTGATACGATTATAATGAGCGTTTACTTATTGATAGTATTTGTCCGACATCTCTTTTCTTAACTTCTTAGTTTTGATGTTTACATCCTTTGTATTAATTTATTTTCGACACTCGCATCAATGGATAACGATGAACTACCTTATAAAAAACGTAAACAATCTATTATTATCTGTGTCAATTATAGTACCGACTCGTAACAAACAGAATTGTATATTTTTTTATCTGAGCGACATTAGTCTTCTTTATATGACCATATGAAAATATTTACATACCGGATGTGTGTAAATATGCTATGCATATAAATGTATATATGTATATACATATATATATATATATATATATATATATATATATATATATATATATATATATATATATATATATGTATGTATACAAATATTACTTTTCCATTGTTAGTCAATTACTTTTGTTTGATACTAAATAGAGAACCAATTATTAAATGTGTTTTCCAATGTTTGTCACACTTTATTTAATAACTATTTGTATTTCTGTCACCAAACTATATGTCCGGTATCATAAATGCGTGTTTGTCTGGTACCACCGTGGTCTACGTAAACAATCCAATTCAGATCATCTCAATGGGTTCGACTGATTCCCCAGAAAATGTTCATTATATTAATGGGGGTAAGATGAAAATCTACAAACCTAGGTAAAAATTACTATGGCTTTGTAACCAATTGATGACCAAAAGTTTTCTTTTTATTTCATTCTATTAAGAGCTATATGTCTTTTGACTAGTCTCAATAATGCTAAACTCCAGCTAACCACCGTCGAAACATGGTTTGCAGTCTTCTTATTATTATAGAGTATTACATTTCAACTAAATCCAGTTTTTGGGGGGAGTAAAATTATTTTGAAATGCATATCTGATTAAGTGCAATACGTTTTTCTAACACTAATAATGTTCAGCTAATTTTCTTTATTGTGAATTTCATGGTTGCTTGATCTACTTTCTGTTGTATTTACATACATCATTAGAGTTTTTCTCATCATGTGTTGTTTAAGAATAATAACTAGATTCGGTGCATTGTTTCATTCAAACTGATAATATTTTTCTTATTATGAGAGGTTTTTAATTCAAAATAAAACCTCTTTTCTATAAATTAACTTATTTTAACAAGAAATATAGTTTTAAGAGGCAATGATTAGTTTACGTTCCTTAGAGTCGTTATTTACTGCTAATGATAAATAATTATTAAGTTAATTCGAAATAAGATAAAGTTATATTTTATCTCATTTCGGAAATCTATTGGTATATTTCTGTTCTCATGGCTCTTCTAATAGAAATGTTAAAAAATGTTCGAGCAATGCTATTTACAATTATCATACCTGATATTTGTATTGGTATAAATACTTAGTGAATATTTGACCTTGCCATTTGGAAATTACATTGAGAGCATCTATCTATTAACTTTTTCCTCATGTTGTAAAAAATTGTTGCTCATTCGTATATTATATACGAAGGATATATACGAAGGATATCGAAGGATACCTCTATTGTTTCAAAACATTTTTATAAGCTCCTAAGGTTTTCCTTCCTGAACAATAATTACCCTTGAATTATACTTGAAATCACTGATAGCATAGGGTTGGTCATGAATAATACTGAAATAAAAATATTTGCAATACCCTACTTGAGTAATGCCTTCAATGCTGATGTTCAGAGATTTATAGGAAAAATGATATCTAGATATTCTATTTAGATATCATATTTTCCATAGGTAGCTACATAGTATTGGAAAATCATTTGAACATTTTCACCGATTTAATTTTACATTCATATTGATAGATGGTGTGTAAAAACTTTCTACACTCTATCTGAGTGAAGCAACTTGGCGGTCGGATTAATTAATTCTTGCTAAGACTTGCAATAGTAATACCATAAGCTGGAGACGTATTTTTATGGTTTCTATATTAAACCTATTACAGCTAAATTTAAACGCCACTATTTTTCTATAATTTCCAAATTAATTTTGGTTCAACCGACTAATTATAATATTACTGTCGGCCTCCGAGAGATGATATCGATTGGCAAATTGCATCACAACACATTTTCTGAAGCCATTTAAAATTTTGTACTTTTTCAAATAAAAATTCATGTTCTTCACACTCTTCATTTGCTTTTACTCGATTATGACGATCATGTAGATGTTACTGAAAATCGCTTAAATTAATTTAGTCATAAATCTGTTCTTCAAACTCTAAGATTATCTATAAAATTTTGCGTCTAAAATAATAAATCGCCTAACGTCTTTCTATACAATTTATTTTTAAATAATAAAGTCTAAATTCATGATCCAGTTTACATAAAGTTTGTTCAGTTTGAAATTTCTAAACACGAGTTGTTTAGTGTGATAGAATTTTTAACCATTTGGTCAATTTTGTATCTTCATAACAACATCATAGGGTGTTAAACTACCACTCAAAATGTTCTCTTTGCAGATTACCTAACACGAATAATTTTTCCTTTCGGGTTAAAATATCGTTGTACCTTAAACTATTTTATATACCTTAAAATATAACTTATTTAGTATTTTACTTAATCGTCCCTCGATGCGCTCCTATAGGAGGCAGGCGGGGAGTCTGTGAAACTTCCCAACAGTTGTTTTAGTTGAACTTTTCACAATAACTTGATTAATACGTTGTGAAGATAATTTGTGGCTAAAATCAACGGCTAATAGAGGAGCGCTTGTGCCAACCCTAGTTACGAGCGGCGTATCAAAGACCGGTTTGCCAGGATGTTATTGATTGGTATTTTATTAAGGTGAACGCAGAATATGAAACAAACATATATGTACACACACACACACACACACACACACACACACACACACACACATATATATATATATATACATATATATATAGAACCTTAAGTTTTTATTCAGTACATTTCATATACTTTTAATAAACGCACAGATGAACTGTAGAATTTACGTTTTTCCAGATTCATACTCATTGTTACGCTTGAATGAAAATAGTTGATAATAATTTAAAATTGTTATTACATTCGTGGTCACATTTCAATGAAATATATTTATTGGAATATATGCTGGTGTCATTTGTAACTTCAAAAAATAAGCTGCACTAGCCAAACTATGCAAAACATTTAAATATGAAACCAGCTTTTTTCATTAAATTCCAAATTTGTGAAAATTTATGTGCTAATTTTATATGGAATTATTTATTTTACACAATTCATGATGCGTTTTCATACACACACACACCTTTTATATAATTATGTTAAGTATTTTTATTGCCACTAACTTTATGTAATATTTTATTATAATTCGGTAATATTACAGATATACAGTCATAATAGTGCTCATTTTGAATATTATCAGATATAATATTGATTTATAAGTGGATTAGAAGTCATCATGGAAACTATTAAATGCATGAACCTTCATAATATAACAAGAAAATGTTATTTGTAATTTCTTAATTTCCGCTTTTTGTCCATAACTGTTGGTTAGAACACAAACATTGTATTAATTCAAACATTGAATACTTTATGCGTTAATCAGGCTATGAGAATAAAAAGGACAATGTCAGAACATGTCTATTATTTATGAATATATATCTCACTGCTTCATGGTACTTACATTATATAATATAGTAATTATTTTCACATCCGTATATTTTAAAAATTTTCTGACATGGAGAGGTATGTAAAGACAGACAATCGTCACACAATTTCGTAACAACTAAATTATGTATATTTGATATGATCTTACCTTGACACATATTTTTCCCAATCTTTTTGGAATTTCCTACACCTCTCGACTTTAAATTTTCTGATGAACCCATTCGATGAAAATCGATTCACTGTGAGTATAATTTCCTATATAATGTTACGAATAAATTAATATCATTATGCTCCAATACATCCCTGTATATTTTTTATAAATTATCTCATAATATACCAAATTAAAAATTTTTAAATACCTGTTTTGCATTTATTGTTCTAACCTAAATTGATTATATTACTTGGATTAAAAAAAATTATGAACGTTGATAAAAATATTCATACGTTTATAATATTGCCTAGTGATCGTTTAATACATACAATCACTTAACCGTTTTCACTAATATAACTTCTCTTAACCTACACTCTTTACCATATTACTTTTAACATAAAAATATTTATATGAGGGCATCTAAACAGCGTTGATAATCGTGGTCCTGTTGTACAAAAATATTTAAATACAATGTTAATGCTTAATCAAAACACGTTATGTCGGAAAAACATTCCAAAAGTATATTTTAAAAATATAGGTTTTCTTAATCAGAGACTACATGTAAAATATTACTCCAGTTTTATGCGAAATTGAGTGGTAAATAGAATCTTATTTCCGACAAAATTATGAAAATTCTTCCAAAAAACTAGAGCAACATCGCGTGTTTTAAAGAATTTTTAATTAAATTTAACTTCTACCAAATTTTTTTGATATATATGTCTTAAAAACTCAAAACAAAACAGATTTCTTAGGCCATTTTCAAATTTCGTAATTTTTTTTTTATTAAGAGTGAAAAAGAAAGTGCTAAACCTATATTGTGATATATATGCATGATAAATGGATTATATTTGAACGATTTCAATAATGAAAGAGGTTTGAATTGCGACTGTTCATTTTCATTTGCATATTTTACATGATATAATATCTCCAGCATTTATTAAACATTTTGAATATTTTTTTTTCTTTACTAGGATTAAACCCCTAATGTGGTGCCATAATAATTTTGTTAAAAAATTGAATGAACACGCATCGGAAAATATTCTTATAAAGCAGCAAAATTTTCGTAAGCTTATTTGGATTATCTAATGATAACCTAACAAAGCACGACTAAGGGTGCCCTTAATATGCTCTTTAGCAAAATCAGAGTACAAAAATATCATAGATTTTGATAGTATGTAAACAATAAGTATCGGTGCATAATTTGAACAGCTTTATCTCGAACAATCAAATTAAAAAAACAATTTTTAACATTTGGTTCTTTATAATCGAAGACTACATATAACGTATTACTCTAGTTATATACGAAATTGAATCTCACTATTCAATAGGATTACTGACTCAAAAATTAAAACAATTGTTTCAAAAAATTCAGTGAGATTCTGGATAATAAGGAATTTATTATTAAAATTTAATCTTTTTAATAAATCAATTTTATACATTAAATCTAAATAGACTATTTTGAAACAATTTCAAAAGGGGAAATCCGCATTTTAACTGTTTTATTTGTTAATATTATCTAATATCTCTAACATTTATTAATTATTTTAAAGTGCGGTCTACTGCGGACAATATAAAAACTTTGAGCATCTATGGACAGAATTAACGATTACTTCCGTCATCGCTTTGATGTTCGACTACAATTACTCTTTAGTTTTAAGTATAATTGTATCAATATTCCAATTTACTCGCTATTTTTTAAATTTTTTTTACTTCCAAAATTTCCTTTCCTCCTTCCTTAGTGGGAAAAAATAACTTTTATTCATAGCCTAATTAACGCTTGAATATCAAAAATTCTCGTGATAGGATAAACATATTTTATTGTAACTTTTCATCTCCCCTCCTTGTAAGGTGGCAGCCAATCTTGACTATTCGCTTTAAAACCTCAAATACGTTGTTAGTATACTTTATTCATAGTTTCCGTCTGCATAATATTTGCACGTCTCAAAACCATTTATTAAAAACATTGCCTAAAAATGGTCCACAACACCATGAGTGATTCAAATGATAACTAGTTGGTTTCGTGACTATTAATATAAATACGTTTTTTAATTATTTTTTAATATCTGTAATTTGTAGTCATGGAATATTGGCCAAATATAGAAAGTAGAAATTGTTTATTCATACTCCACAAATGACTGCTTGAATACTATATTAAGCAAGACTTTTTTGTCATATGTAGGTAGGATGAATCAATGACTTAATAAAACATGGACACAATATTTTGTTTTATAAATATTTTGTTCTAAATTATTTACATAAATGGGATTGAATTCTGATAAAATTTACTGATTAAATTTCAGAATAACTTGCAATGAAACTGGACGCAAGACTTTTTCTCCAGTAATTATTTGTGTGTGCATATTAGTGTGCTAGCGAGGGTGCGTGAGGACATACGTACTTGTGTTCACGCAGCAACGTAATTGTCAATAATCTATATATTATTCATTGTGTGATAAAAATGTATTTGGTTGAGAATAATATATACAAAATTAAGTTCTGTGTGTATGCGTGCATCCGTACGTGCGTTTGTGTGTATGTGTGTGTATATTATAGAGTAATAAAAAATAATTTGATCAACTTCCTGAAAATCGTCGCGCAGTTTATTAAAAATAATTATTTCAGAAGACAGGACGATGTTGCTTGAAAACGATGCTTAAATACCAAAGAGAGCACAACTACGTTTTCTATCAAAATAAAACTTCAGTTTTATTTGATATAATATGTAATTTTAATCTACTCACAACTTATATTAAAAACCATCATCGCTCTTTAAGGTCGGTATAAACTCACAAACGATTTGAATTTATAGTCAAGGAACAATAGATACTTTTAAACCTACCTTTCGATTAGATTTTAATTTGCACAATTTAGTAATAGTTAAACTTTGTTTAGTTACTGTCGCCTGATGAACTTTAAATTTGAGTGTTTATTATATACTTTTTAGTAATTATTATTGAAAATTACATATCTGATTTTAGTTATTTGGTCTATACATGGCGTTGGTATAATTTATATTTTTGTATCCTTGGTGCGAAGAAAATAATTATATCAATTCTCAATGGTCCCTCCATTCTCTAACCTGTCTAAGAGCTTACAGCAATCTGCTCTGCTAAACTCAAATAGCACAAGTGTTGCTTGTTTTCGCAACTTGTCTCTAGTTTCTTTCATCATTTTTGCTAGCGTCATTGTTTTTGTGCAAACAAAAACGGCAATGCTATAATGGATAAAGACGGGCTATTTAGGGTCGTCGGGGGTTTACTTTGTATCGTCTGTATATTTACGTGCATATTATGCAAAAAATATGCGCTGAGTGTTTGAAAAGATTGCCTCTTTTAGTCTACTCTCAGATATGGGTGTAACAGATAAAGAAGTTGATTTTTTGCTTATTTTTGCCATTACGTACAAGGAGTGAAATAAGAATCAATTTTAATCCAATTTTCACAGTAGCAAGTGTTTATTCCCTCAAATTTATTTCAATATAATTAGCAGAAATGAAAAGAAATTATTTAGAAAAAATCAGTCAATATTACAAATAACTTAAATGTGTTTAGGCCAATTTCACAGAAATACAATTATAGCGGTTACCTAATTATATATTTGGACAAAATTACTCCCGTTGTTTCAAATCAATGACGGTTAAAAGTATAGCACAATTCATTAAAATTTACCTTAAGACAAAAGCACCTGGATACACGTCGCTGAAAAGAACTTTTAACATATTATAAATTTCATCTAATTGTTTTCTATTACATATTGAGTAAAAATAATCCACGGAGGAAAGAATCTATGGAGAGGGTAATAAACAAAGTTTGCATAGAAATTGAACTCGCTGCTAAAACACATGAAGGGGATGATGAAACATGAAGTCGAATAAAGAAATGTATTTAGAATTTAAACAATAATACATACAAAGTTTCATAAGGAAAGTAATAACATCAAACTTAAAAACTCCAAATAAAGAAACCAGTTGAGTAGAGGGATGTCAATAAAATAATTTGAGTTTCTATGTAACATTATCTGTTTTCTACGTTAAATTTGTAGTATTTGCCAAATTTCCCAACATTTTTCATAAATAATTGTATTTTGTGTTGTCAGAAATTTATATAAAAATTATTTTTAAGGTATTTAGCGGTGTTACTTGCTAGCGGAAAGTTTTTATTGACTTCTTCAACAAAAAGCTCACATTCCCATTTTTGCAAAAATACAAGAAGTATGCGTAAATATATAATTTCGTTGATGATGAAAACATATTTAAATATTATAATTAACGGTTTTATTTATTTTAGAATACAAATGGTGAATTTTGTACAATTTAATATTTTAAGCAATAAATTAAACGGATTCACAAAATGTCTCGTGTATCGGATGAAATGTGTTCATTCCGTCGTCGATTCAAACATGTGGAAACCTTCCATCCACCTATTTTGATGTTAAACTTTCCAATCACTCAAACCAACGAAATGGATAAATGTAAACGGAGTCAATATTCTGATGATATCGATACTATCAATATTTTTAGTGAAATATTCTCTTTTTGCAACTTTACCCTCTGAACAGATTCTTTTAAAGAAATATAATTTTCAGATACTTTGGTATAAATCATGTTCATAGTTTAAACTGGAAATTAGTCGATTATTTGAGATGAAATATACAATAGGTTTAAAGGTCTTTGTAGAATTCTGATGTATAGCTACGAGCCCTTTCTATATTATGTAGAATTAATAACTCTGTAACTAATTCGTGACGGTTGAATTATTTAAAAACTAAGTAACCTTATTGACAAAACCTTTTTAATTTAAAAATCACATCGAATGAGTTTTATATATATGTATATATATATATATATATATATATATATATATATATACATATATATATATGTATATATGTGTGTGTCTGTATATATATATATATATATATATATATATATATATATATATATATATATATCTACGTCTAATTGTCGATGTATATTTGTGCGTACATACTTTTATGTCTAGGATAAATATTCTACGTTTTGATCGAACTCAAAACCATATTCAAATAAAAATAAATCGAACGTCATCAAAATGTGACGTCTGTTGGCGTAGAAAAATTTTGTCAAAAATTAAAGAACTTTCTATACGCGAGACACGGGCACATCTCCTTCGATTCTTACCTCCATGCAAAAATCACACTAATCTCCATGTCAATATGTAAGCAAATACATAACGTCATTTCATTTGATAAATATTTTTTTTAAAAGGGTACATTTTAATTAATACTTGAGTGTATTCGTTTAAGAATTTAGAATTATACTAATAACTTTAATTTTATTGAAAGAATTAAATTGGTTTCTTTAAAAGTTAAGGTTGCATTATTG